>CAJPEX010000556.1:56584-94834 GCA_905338405.1 Notodromas monacha
AACTTCAACATTCAAGAAATAATAATTCAATATCAAAAATGAATTTGCCATGAACAATAATTTTTCAAAAGATTTGTCGTTATGAGATTTTATTGTGGACGTGTTATTGTTGCTTCTTGTGGGAATGAGGAAAAAAAGAATAATATCTCTAGAATGAATTTATGATTCCCCCCCCCCAAAAAAGCTCATTCATTTATACTGCCCGCAATCAACAACAAAGAGAGGGTATTTTATTAAACATAAAACATTGACTGCGGGTTACCTGGTTGATGATGGCTATATTAAGTAACACAGTATTAAAGTCTGCTTATTAAACTATATATAAGACTAAATTAAAATATGCTAACAACAAACAGATTGAGGCCAGGAAAACCCCCAAAAAGATACAAATAATAATAGCTCAATCCCAAAAATGCATTTGCCGTAAACCATACTTTTTTGCAAGATTTTTCTTTATGAGATTTCACTATGGTGTTATGGGTATTGCTTCTTATTGTGGAGCGGAGAACAAATAAATCAGATGATTATCATTAATTTATTTCGTTTTCTTAAAAAACAATTGTTTCTTTATACAGCTTCCAAGCAGAGGCTACTTTATAAAACTCAACGTAGAATATTTTATCGGTTATAGTCTACCTGGCTGATGATGGCCATGATGACCATAACCGACGTGCTGGTGTTGTTTGTAACCCGTGCTGTAAGTCGGGTGCACGGGTGTCAAAACCGCGTGGTGGCCATAAGCGGGTTCTCGGTGATGATATCCGTAACCCTGGTCAGCATGGTACGGGGTGCTTGCGTAACTGCGGTGGTGACCATAACCCAGGTCAGCGACAGCAGCACACACCACGCCTGACAGGACAAGGGCGACGAAAACCTGGGGAAAACAGTTTCAAAATACTGTATAAGAAATCGGAATAATCCGTATTTAATTGTCAAAGAAAATGTCAACCCTCATAATTCAGAAAAAAATGCAAGCTTTTCGTGTCGACCAGTAGGAAAATGTAGGTTTCATCTCAGCAGGCAGAACCCGGGCTTTCCTCCATTTATTTGGAACTTTAAAAATCCTTGCTGTTTCAAACCTCACCCGTGTCGAAGGATATTTTATTTATTTTTCACGTCTTTGCGTCAAACCATTTTTTTCACATCATGCAAGCTCACAATTTAAAATAAAATTGATGATTACCAATCTTTATCTCGAGCCCCCCTTTTCCTTAATTTTTCGAGGTGTCAAACTTTGCCCGTGATGAAAAATGCTGTATTTTCTTCACTTTTCATTCTGTGTGTCAAACCAATTTTTCACAATAAGCTCACAAAATTCTTTAAAATAAAATTACCAAATCGTCAATTTTTATCTTAGAACACCTTTTTACTTTTATTTTCGAGCCGTTAGTGTTGAAAATGCACCGGAGATTTTCTAAAAATACCAAAACTGCATAAAACAGTTTTTGCACCGTGACCCCAATAGCAGAATTCAAGAATTTTTTGAATCATCATTATTGAATATTTGCTTGAAAATGCTGCCACAATATTTAGTATTCACTTTCCTTCGAAAATTTCTTTATGCACATGTATCAAATAGTCCGAATCAATCGGCATTCGAATATAGAACAAGTTTCGTTTGAACACCACTTCAAAGAAAAATTCCGAGAAATACTCACGGAGTTCATGTTTGTTGAATAGGGGTTTTTTTTTTCTCTCGAATGAAAATGTGTTTGCTGTAAGAGTGCTCAATCAGCTTTGATGCGGATTCTGGTCAGGTGACCAAGGCTTTTATACAAGTCTCAACCGCACCCTGAACAAAGAAGGAAGTCGGCTATTAAAAAAAAAAAAAAAAAAAAAAGCAGAGGAAAAAGAAACAGGACGCAGCGTTTTTAGTAAACTCGATTTCACTAGGTGGGGGAGAAGGTGCGTGATCGATTTCTTTAACGTCCCTGGAAATTACTGATGACTGGAATTAGTTGCTAGGATATTCCCCGGGGATACAGGGAATGAAAGAGGCGGTCAGAGTTACCAATACATTTTTAGTTGCAACTTATTTTGCAGAAATCATCAATTTGCACTTGCGAGTCTGGCTTTCATGGATTCAGATCAAGCTCACAGATTTGCAGGCTAGAATTTCTCGACCATGGGAAATTTTTGTTCTCATCAACGAAATCCAAATCATTGTTTGGAAATAAAAATGTTGCTAGGGAAAATAACATAAACTTTAAACGCTCTTTGGCTTGACAGAATTTCTGGCGTATCAAAGAATTTGAAAATCACTCTATAATCAGGTTTAGATTGTAGAGAGAACACAATTTATTCTGTAACACAACCTCTTATTTGTAAAAAAGGATAAAAACTGAAATGTTCGTCATACTTGAGTACAAAGATTTTCTTCAAAAATCTGCCTGTGTTCATTATCCTCGGATATCATCACCGATGCTTCATAAAATTTTTAAAAAATTGAATGGTATTGCATTCTCGTTTATTTGACTATGAATAGAAGAACTTAATTGCTGTACGTGATTCTTGAATTATTAATGTTGTGCACTGAAAACAGGGTTGATCATCATTTTCAGGAATACGCTTTTGTCTAATTTTGCGTCTTAAAAATTAAATGCCTGAGAAAATTCGGCATGCTAAACCAATTACTGAAAAAATGATGCACTTCAGTAAATTCGGCATTGTATATCCATTACCTTCCGTGTAATTGAAGTACAGTATAGTATGTGTTCGAAAGTTCTTCAGTGTAAAATTCTCTGAAAATAATTCCAGCAATCATTTCTCTGTCCATGATTTCTTTTTGTAGAAAAGGTTTCATTTTTTGTGAAAAATCTTTTCCAGAGAAATCGCTCATCATAACCGTAGTTTTCTGATATATGCTGTTGCTTATGCTTTCACTGATCTTTTTTTTTTTCAAGATCAGTGCTTTCATATTTTAAAGCTTACAAGAATCAATTCGGATTTCGCAAAAATATTTGAAGGATCCACAAGCAATTTTCAATAAAAATGAGCCTTTGTATGACGAGATCCGATTCAATTCATGGGATTACATTTTCCGGGAAAATAGACGGATATTCTTAAGTATGTGCAAGACGATCCCGGGTTTTTCAACAAAACAATAGTTGGCAACGCTGCAGTGATTGATAGGCGCGAAGGCCTTTGCCTGGGGGCAAAGCTTTGACCGGATCGAGGTCAGCGTTCAACGCCTTGGAAAGGAAACAAACAAGCTTGGAATAAACTTAAAACAGACTTGATATTCCGCATGTTACTCATTCGAAGAAAAAATAGAGCGAGGGAAAATCACTCGCTAGAATAATGAAATCCGAGTCTTTTCCCATTATTATTTAGGAAAACCCCGTTTCGCCCTGCATTGAATGACCTTCACAAAAAAAATCCATCCTTGCCCGTTTAAAAATAAATTTTCAGGAAATTGTGAAAACGAAATCCTTGGCACCGCTTCAATTTCAGCGTGTGGTTAATTGGTAGGAAATTGCAGGCCATGTAATTCTTCGTCACGTGAAACAGGGAGTAATACACCCGTTACCGTATTTTTACTGAAACGATGAAAAAAAAATCCTTCCTGAAAGTCAACTTTAAAATTTAATTTTCGGTCGTTTATTCGATGCAGCGCCTGCTTTTTTTTCGAACAAAAAGATTTTCGGTTCATATGTTCATAAATTTTCTTGATACTGTACAGTACTTGGTTAAGCTGGGGAAGCTCAGGGTTTTCTGCTGGATCAATCCTTTATAGCCGTGATTTAAGGGGTGCGGGATTCTTTGAGCAAATGTACTCAATGTTGCCAGGGTTCAGCACCGGAAGCAATTCCATTTAATCACTGACCCCTGGGAGAGGAAGAGAAAATGTAAGACCTGATCTAGTTCCGATTTCTGCCCACTCAAGTGCACATGGAAGGGTCACTTGAAAAGTTTTTGGGATTGTGAGCATGTCTCTCTCTTTTTTTTTCTAAATTTTATTTCTCATCATCTTGACTCAAGCAAGTATATAAGATTCTTATAAGACGCGAATCAATTTTTTTATTCCTTATAGAATAAGAATAACCATTTCGCAAGTAAAAGACACAATACATGTAATTTAAAAGACTTTAGTTTCATCTGCATCAGAGGAATCTCTTAATTTTTCTTATACTTTAATCCCCTAAATATTTCAAACTAAGCCAGGATTTTTATTTTTGTGATCTTGAACTGAGAATTATTGTCAGAATTCGTTCAATTTATTTTTGAATACCAATTTTTCGTTCAAAAGGAACCGGTTCGACATAAATCACTTTTTGACCCTAAAAAGGACGCTATCGAATATAATATGCCATAACATTTAAAACGATCGTTGAATTTTTGAGTCAAATTCATGAAAAAAGAAGTACAGCAGGTTTTTTTTCGCGCGAGTATAATCAGAATCTAATTACACTTCTGTCACGCACTGTAGAATGATGACACAATGATTAAACTGAAAAAAATGCTATGAGTGGCGAACCTGCACAGAAATAAATCAACTATTAATGCCTGAACGTTTTGATTAACCGGTAGATTAAAAAATAATCTCCACAAGTCGTGAATATTATTGAAATAGATCGAATTGGAAAGATTATCATCACTGATTAATAGACATCACGAAGGAATTCTTCGACGGTAACGCGAATTTATTGAAGCTCGTGAAAATTGCTTCCGTTTTGTTGTTGAAATTACGTGTTTTTCTCTTATTTTGCGCAACAAATCTGCTAGTTATATTAGAACGCCATCACGTGGATACTTCTGCAAATTATCCTCCTAGCACAAAAGGAAAGGAAATTAAGAATTCCTTCCAGTCAATAAGAATCAATTTGAAGTACCGTATTTCATCCTTCATGTTAAGGAAACCCCTTTTGAAGGCTTTTATTATTTAATCCATATGGTGTGGACAGAATCTTTCAGCTAAAAAAAAAATGTGGCAGAGTTTCGGACATTGTTTTTCGTTTGGATCTGATGAAAATATTGAAACAAAACTTTTTTATATTTTACAATAATACCTCGAGTCCCTGGCCTATATCACTTTTTGAAGATAGTGTTGCATGCATATTTTTGTTTTCAACTTTTTTCCGTCAAAAAGCCGCGGAACCCCAACAAAATTCAAGCAAATTCCTTTGGGTTCCGCAGAAAAAAGGACCATACCATTGTAATTTTGTATTGCTATAATTATGCGCAAAATGGACATATATATGATTGTTTAGGCCACATCCGGAATTAAGGCAGCAATTTCGAAAATTAGATCAATTGGGCCGATCAGGAAACATTTTTAATAGAAAATTAACAGGTGTGAGGATGTACTTTAGCTGTACTTTCAAGCGAAACATATGTTAAACATTTATTTTTCACAAAATAAGTCCTGATACTCCTCGAGTCATTAATGACTCGAAACCAACAAATAAATGACTGCTTTCAAAATTCGGGACAAGCAGTAAGCTATTATTATAGAAAATTATTATTATTTTTAGTTCAATTGGGAGTTTTTAAGCCGCACAGTGATTTTTCACGGTATTTCTAGATGAAAAATACTGAACCTCTTTAAGTCAAATTTCTAGGGACCAGGAAAAAAATTCGACTTAGGGAGTTTTTGATTCTTTTGAGGAAAGGGAACAAATATTTTTTCTGCAAGAAAAATGGGAATTTATATGAGGGCATTCCAGGCCTAAACTTGCTTCTTAATGAGTTTACAGCTTGCTGAACTTGTGGGCAGGGGTTCATTTGTTCAATTAGTCCTTCACTTGATTTCAAAATGCATAAAATGATTTGTTTTGTTGATTTTCTCAATCATATTTCAGGGAACTAGTGACAAAAAGGCCTCAGAAAATTTGACTTCCAGAGGTTTGAGAGAAAACTACATCGAGTTAGGGAGGTTTTTAATGCATTGTTTCTATTGGAATCCAGACAGGGACTTTAAACAAATTTGAGTTAGGGAGGTATTTGACTTATGGAAGTTTGACTTAGCAAGGTTCACCTGTACAGTCTTCACTCCAATTTGATCATCAAATCTTGAGACGAGGCTTGTCTGTCCGTAAAGTACATATCAGTACTGTACAGACAGACAAACAAAACCATTCGCACTTTCTCACGAGATGGAGTTGGCACGTAATCTCTCCCTGGTTTTACCCCTTGGTTCAGACAGGAACAAGTCCATCTACAGCGAAGACATCCGTCGCATCTTTCTCCACCCCCCGAAGGAACAGCTTTGGGAAACCTTGCCCAGGGGACCAGCAATGGAACCTGTCCCTGGGGGTCGATCACACGAGAATCTTCGTCGTCGTCTCTCTCCCTCTTCCCTTGTTCAGTCCGGGGGTTCCAGGACTATTCAAACTACACCAAAGAAGTATCATGTTGCTGGAGTTGGTCAAAATTCTGCACCCCTCATTTCACACTCTATTGTTGCTCTTTCCTTCACTTCTATCGTTAATCCTGCTTACATCTTTTCAACCGAAGCTGTGGTCGTTCCCCTCATGCATAGTTGGTCCGGAGGGAATCCCAGTGTTGTTACCTGGCTCCGTGAGTTTCATGATCTTTTTGCTGATCCTCGTATCTTGCATACAACGAATGTTTCTTTTGGTTTGATATTAGGAGGTGCGGATCTTGTTTCTGTTAATACTCCACAGCGTGTACCGCTCTATGATGACCCTTATTTTCAGTTAACGCAGACTCCGTTTGGTCTTGTTCCGCGTGGGCACTGGTTTCAACTGGTTCCGCATCTCTCATATGAATCCCCCTCTTCTCTTTATGTTAAATCCTTACAAGAAACTGTTGAAGATTATGATCTAAATCAGGCTATCTTACGGCAACTTTGGATGGATCATTTTGACATCTTTGGGAATACGGACGATTCTGATATTGCTCAATTGGAATTATTAGATTACTTAAAAGGTATTACCATACGTAATCATCGTGTTATTGCTCCGATTCCTAAAAATCCATGTTTCCCAGCTTATTGTCATGATAATCTCAAAACGGGTGCGCAACGCATCCATTCAGTTATTCGCTTATTAGAGCAAGGTGGTCCTGTGGCACATGCCTATGTTCAATTTGTAGAAGATTGGGTTCAGGATGGAATTATCACTCCTACCACGTTAGACAAATTAAATCAGCGTGGAACGCCTTACACTGAGCTACCGCATCACGGTGTTGCTTGTCCTGACCATCCTGCTAAGAAACAGTATGACAGACTTGAACCATTTCAAGAAAAGAGCATTTAGGATAACGAATGGAAGATTTAGATGAAAAAACAGAAGAAGATACGGGAAAAACAACAGAATTATACTGGATATTAACACTGGTTGCAGATTCTTCTTTTGGAGCTGGCACAATGACAGGAGCAGAAAGATTAGGAGCCTTAACAAGATGAACATACATCGGAGTAGGCTGCTGAATTTGACGTTGAAGAGCATCGACTTGTTTTTTAAGCAATTGAACAGGATCAGAAGGATCTGAAGGAGACGCAACCGGAGAGGATGATCTTTGTTTATCAGATTTTTTATCAGAAGAACGCCAAGTATGAGAATATGCAGAGGGGCGACCACGATAGGAACCAGAGCGATTGTCACAAGACTGACGCCGATTACAGAAAATAGTATTATGTCGTTGATTGCAAACACGACAATTGTAACGGCTGAGACAAGTCTGCGCACGATGTCCTGGTTGCACACAATTGAAACAAAGCTTTTTAGATTTAGCAACCTTTTGCTTTTGAGAAAGGGGTAAGGAACAATGATAAAATGCATGCGAAGCATCACAGAAAACACAGGATGTAGAAGATGATGCAGAAAGAGGAACAACGTCCTTATCGGATGCGGTGATAGACAATTGTGGGGAAGGAGGAGACGGATCGTGTTCCTGTTTGACAGGTACAAGAGCAACCGTAACAGGCTCTGATTTCAAAGAAGGGATTCCTGGTTTCACATCAGGTAAAGGGTCAGAAGAACTAGTATCCAGGTTAAGAATTTTGACAGATGCACAAAACCTAGAAAGTTTCTCGGTGTAAGACTGACCAGATTTCCTAGTGCGATCACTAAAGTAACTGGCATACCAGCCATATTGCATTTCAGGGGAATTTTGCCATAATTGACGGACATCTTCAGTAAGTTCACCAGAAGCAATAAGATCATTAACATAACTCTCCAAAGAGGCAAGGATGGTACCATGATTTAAATGATCAATAACTGTTGGCCAGACTTTACCATGAACAGTACGGAGGTCAACATTGAGATTATGAAGCAAGCCCATCTGGCGTTTAACTTCGTTGATATAAGCAGCACATTGCTCAAAACTATCATCAGGATACGGCAAATTCTCAATCTCCTGTAAAATTGCTCGTTTCTGCTCAGTAACATTACCGTAAGTATCAAAAAGAGTGCAAAGAGCTTCAAGATACGCCGTATCATCATTACGACCGCGATAATGTTTAATAAGCTGCAAAGCGTCACCATCAAAATGTAACAGAAGAAGTTGTATACGTTGAAGAGGAGTTAACTGATCCTTAGGAGCTTCATGAATTGGTTTAAACTGCGTCCAGACTTGATCAAAGGTGATTTTATCCGTAGGAGACCCCTCGTATTTAAGATCTTTAACATTCGTTTTTTCATAATTTTTAATGTATAGTTGCTGACCGTCAGGAGTGAAAGGTAAACGAGAACCAGTACCATAATTGCGTAACTCAGTACGTAAAGACCCTTTCATATGAGCAAGATCAAGACCAAACACTTGCTTACGTAAAGGGACAGAAACGGGTAAAGCAGAAGAAGTGTTAGAAAGAGAGACAACATGAGGAGGATTCGTGTCATTAGAAAGTGTATGCAAAGGAACTGTATTAGGAGTGCTAGAACGTGGACAATGAAGAGGAGGTCGAGGAAACGTTTGAAGAGCTTGAGACAATGGAGGCGGTATGCGCACACCAAGAATAATGGAAGCAGGAGGGCGGATGGCCGTCCATTGATCGATTAAATCATCAACAGGTAGAATTATCAATTCCCCCAGAGACGCGATGAGCACATTAAGAGCACACCAATCTGTATCAGGAAGATTTGATAAATCGAAGGAAATGAGATCAGTGGAAACATCCAAAAGAGTTTGAAGAACATCATGAAAAATAGAGGAACGAAGAGAAAGATCAGGCTTAAGTAATCCACAATCACCCGCAGTGAGGCTACGAGCAATACGGAGAAGAAGCGAAACAAGATGAGAGCGACGGGGCAGAGAAGGTGCCCAAGGATTATCCAACGAGGAACGCAGAATAGTAGCAGAAGTGGGATGAGAATGGAGAGAATGATCATCAAAGGGTTCAGACACATTTAAGTCATATTGAAGAGCAGTAGAGGGTAAAACGGGGGCAGTGGAAACGCTTTGGGATACAAGAGCTTTATGAGGTCATCCACGACGAGTAACTTTAGGAGGGGGTGGACGTGAAATGGTTGAACCTGATGGCGGAGGAGTACCTGGCGGACAAAGAACAGCCTTGCGCTTGATGCCTGTACCACGAACCATCTTGAAATTGGACAAGAAACGCGAGAACAAAAACAAAAAGAACGAGGGCCAGAAACCGTATTATAGAATGCTCTGCTACCAATTTATATTGAGGACAGAAGTCTCCAATATAGTTTGGTGTCAAGTGTTTTGGATAAATGAAACAAATGACTCAGTCCGGGACAGGACTGGGAATTCCTTTTAGGAATTCCTAAGTTAACAGTAAAATATATTTTGGGAATAAACGAATAACAACTCAACGAGCTTGGGCTTGGATAACTTGGAATAAACGCACAACTGAAATGCAACTTGTTCTGATGATGATTCTTATTGAGGATGCAGTTTATATAGTATTCTTAATAATTAACCTTCATAAGGTTTTAATACTCTCAATCGAAGCAGAAAAGTTATCGTTGAGGTTGCTACGGTGCCAGGTGTATCCTGTCACCATAGCCGGTACCAGGATATGCCTGGCACCGCGATTTTGAGGAGGGGAGGTTATTTCTATGAATTTCTAAGAATTATATTGTACATTAATGTACATGCCCAACAACAAGCTTCTTGTAGAGTACTGAGGAATTTGATTATTTGAAGAAGCGTTTGAGAGATTCAAGGTAACAATGGTTGGTTTTCAATTACCAGGTACGTACGTTAATTGTCAAACTTTCAGCGGATTTCGCAGCGTTTTTCGTAGCGCCTCTGATTTGGAACTGATGAGCATCGACGACACCACTTGTTTCGTCTCCTTTTCTTCCTTTAATTCATCAAGCTCTTCTGGATTAAGGCAACGAAAACAAAACAGAACAAAACAAACGAGAAAAAAAAGAATCCCCACCGTCTTAAAGTTCGTCCAGGGTTTCCCGCAAGAGCAGCGGTTTGTCGAGTCACTTCGCTAAAGACTACCGGAAAGTCGCTCTACTCGTTGTGCCCTATTTCAGGTCTAGAGGACACGGGACGAAAAATACCAGACGTTTTCCCTTCTGTGGATCTCATCAAAAGTTCTTACACATGTTTGCCAAAAAAAAGTATCTAAAGGTTCTTTGCACGGATGCCCCGGAACATTCGCCACTATATACCAGAGACTGGTACACGAATGTCTGTGCTTTTATTTTTAATTACTTTTTTAACGTGGGGTTATCTTTCATTTGTATATGCCTCTCGTTTGTTCAGGATTGTCATCTTGAAATTTTTTCAAAGGTTTCAGTAACCATTTAAATTTTTTTGCACATTTCGAATCAAAAATCAAAAGTGTATGTACTCACATTTATGCCCAAAAAAAAGGTTTTTATTGGATGGCTCACCTGAGCAGCTCTTCATCTTAAAATATTCACAAAATTCAAACGCATATTCTTCTTCTTCTGCAGCATGCTAAAAATTTGAAAATAGTTTTCAAAAGAAAATTAAGTCTGTCACCATTGCTTCATCCTTTTATACATGCGGTTTTAGGTGTTTTCCAGCCTTTCGTATGACAACAGTTACTTTCCCTAGTGATGAAATCTACTCCCGTGGATACCATATCCACAAGAGAATAGGCCGCATGTGACTAAATAGGCCACACTCCGATTTTCGAGCAGCCATTTCTTAGAAAAACTTGGCAATGGACCTCCAAGTGTGAATAGTAGAAGTTTTGCGAAAACGCTGTCAAACGAAGGCATTGAATATTCTCGAAACACATTCCGGAAAGGGGCGTGTAAAAGACTGAGATTAAATGTAGTGCCTCTTTAGAAATATGCATAAGTAACAACTAGAAAAACTGGCATATTCAGAATTTGTTATACTCAATGTTTGGGCAATTTGATCGCGGATATCGATCGTGTGGTATTTATTAAGGCGCGAGTGTTAATTTTTAGTATTTGGTCGAAAAAATGGTCTCTGAACACAATCTGCACAATTTCTCATTTAATTTCACAGGGATGCATTCGTAACAGCAAAATGGAGGATTTGAAAACGTATATATATATATATATTTTTTTTTTAATTCGTCAGTAGCATGAGCATTTATTCAGAAGTGGAATTTCGTCGGGGAATTCCATCCCCCAGAAGCTTCGCGTCAAGTTTTTGTGTGGACCCTCGGACCATATCGGATATGGAATCCGGGTTTCCCGGACCTTGGGGGCCTGACTTGTTCCCTTCTCCCTCTCTCTGCTGCTGCTTCTAAGAGCACACTAGCTGGGGGTCCCTGTCCAAGGTAACGACCAGGGGACCCGTTCCAAAGGGTTTCGACAAGGAAGCGGGGGTGGAGAAAGATGCGACGGATGTCTTCGCTGTAGACGGACTTGTTCCTGTCTGAACCAAGGGGTAAAACCAGGGAGAGATTACGTGCCAACTCCATCTCGTGAGAAAGTGCGAATGGTTTTGTTTGTCTGTCTGTACAGTACTGATATGTACTTTTACGGACAGACATGCCTCGTCTCAAGATTTGATAACATATCAGATTTAAGACTGTACAGGTGAACCTTGCCAAGTCAAACCTCCCTAAGTCAAATTTCTTTAAAGTCCCTGTCTGGATTCCTATAAAAACAATGTATTAAAAACCTCCCTAACTTGATGTAGTTTTCTCTCAAACCTCTGTAAGTCGAATTTTCTCAGGCCTTTTGGTCATTATTTCCTTGAAATATGATTGAGAAAATCAACAAAACAAATTATTTTATGCATTTTGAAATCAAGTCAAGGACTAATTGAACAAATGAACCCCTGCCCACAAGTTCAGCAAGCTGTAAACTCATTAAGAAGCAAGTTTAGGCCCTGAATGTCCTCATCTACATTCCCATTTTTCTTGTAGCAAAAATATTTGTTTCCTCTTGTCAAAAAATCAAAACCTCCCTAAGTTGAAACCTCCCTAAGTCGGTTTTCCCCTGGTCCCTAGAAATTTGACTTAGAGAGGTTGAATAGTTTCCATCTAGAAATACCCTGAAAAATCACTCTGCAGCCTAAAGACTCCTGATTGAACTAAAAATAATAATAATAAATTTTCTATACTGCTTGTCCCAAATTTTGAACGCAGTCATTTATTTGTTGTTTTTGAGGCATTATAATGGCTCAAGGAGTATCAGGAGTCAGGACTTATTGAATGAATGAACAGAACACTTTATTTGCCGCTTTTCAGCGTTCACAAGGTTTGATCAAGATTTCCACAACCAAATCCCCTTCCCACCCAACCCAAATCCACTCAATGACATTTAAACACTTCAGGACTTATTTTGTGAAAAATAACTTTTTAACAAATGTTTCGCTTGAAAGTACAGCTCACATCCTCACATCTGTTCATTTTCTATTGAAAATGTTTCCTGATCGGCCCGATTGATTTAATTTTCGAAATCGCTGCCCAAATTCCGGATGTGTCCTAAACAATCGTACTGTATATGGCCATTTAGCGCATAAATATGGCAAAACAAAATTCCAATGGTATGATCCTGTTCTCTGCGGGGCTCAAAGAAATTCGCTTGAATTTTAATGGGGTTCCGCGGCTTTTTGACGGGAAAAAGTTGAAAACAAAAATATGCATGAAACAATATCTTCAAAAGTGTTATAGGCTAGGGTATTATTGTAAAATATAAAAAAGTTTTGTTTCAATATTTTCATCAGATCTGAACGAAAAACAATGTCAAAAACTCTGCCACATTTTTTTTCAGCTGGAAGATTCTGTCCACAATACAGTAAAATCTTGTTACAACAAACTTTTGGGGACCACAGAAAAAGTTTGTTATAACGGATAATTTGTTGTAACGAGATTATGAAAAAAATGACTGGAAAAATTTTTTTCAGCTCAGATCTGCATATATTCTGAATCAGGCTTGTCTTTAAGTTTAAGAACTCAAATGATTGATTGAAAAAATCAGTGATTTTCTTCTGAACAAAATTCTTATTCACTGTTGCTGGCAATGCATCCTCAAGTTTTTTTCAGTAGATCATATTTTTCATCCCCTGCAATGTCAGAGCACAATGAAAAAATTTCATTGACCAGACACAAGCAATCATTTCAATTGATTGCTTGATGTCAATTGATGTCAATGTCAGTATCCTTTTTATCACATGCAATGTTTACAAGAATTTTCTTTAAAATATTTTTCCTGTAATGAACTCTCACAGTTTGTATTATGCCCAGGTCCAGAGGCTGAAAAAATTCAGTGCAGTTTGGTGGCAGATACTCAACTTTCACATTGTCTTGGCAAGGAAGAATAGTGTGGACAGAGCAGTTGTCCCAAACAAGCAAGATTTTCCTTTTTTAATTTGCATGTCCTTGTTGACCTGCTTCAGCAATTTAACAAAAAATGCAGTGTTCATCAATTCAAACTTGTACATTCTTGAAACAAGGTTTTTGCCCATTTTCCAATGATGAGTGGACTCAAATTACTGTATCTATCCCTGAAGCATTGCAACAGGAGAGGCTTGTCAGTCTCTGCTTTGATTTTCTGCTACCAGGACAAGGATAATTTCTAACAGCCAATGCGCAATTTGGTAACAATTTAAAAAATATGTCCATTTCATCTGCATTGAAAATGCTGTCAGGGCTGTGATGAGATGCAATACTTTTTTATCTCACTAACCTGCCACTCATTCACTTTTGTGGTTAGAACTGGTGACTCTTCCCCACAGATCATTTTAGTTTAAATTCAAAATCAATCACAGAAACAATTAAGCCACCCAACACTAGCTACAAATGATTTGTGGTCAAAGGAAAGTGCCAACTACAGTACTTGGCTTTCTCTTGAATTAAGGGTCAATTTATAGGAATGTTGCTAGATGGCACTTCTTGAAACCATGCAACAACAGCCTTGTCCAGGTCTTCATGAGTAGCAGTCCACACTTGCTTGCAATGAGGTCCCATGTTGAAGTCACGCAATTTAATTTTTGACAAATTTTTCAAAATTGTTGACAGAGTTGCAGGCATAATTCCAAATTCACTTGCCACCACCTTCTTTTTTTGGTGCCATCAACTGCAGTAAAAATGCTTAGCTTCTTATTAAGAGTTCATTGTTGGCATTTTCTTTTTTGCAGTTTTTCATTCACCATTCTGTGGACTGCCAAAAAATTATTTTGAAAAACAATATGAAAGGATTTTTGCCATGACTGCAGGGTGACAGCACCACAAATCCAAGCTGAATGATTGCATATTTTTGCTTGAATTTTTTCTTTTCATGATTGTTCATTTTCTAGAAGAAAATTTACACATTTTTGCACAATGAAGAGGCAAGGCAAACATTTTGTTTGAGAAATTTGAATGATTTTTGTAGCCCTGTACAAAAAACTGCCATGCATTGCTGTGTAGAGACACGGGAAAAGAAAAAAAGCAATGAAAACAATGCACTGAAGTGGGAAACACAAGCAATTTAAAATAAAATTAATTTGTCTGGCCAAATTTTTTATCTTTAATTTTACCCGCAATTATTTTTATGAAATTCTTAGCATTCCACAGTATCCAGAATTAAAAAGTAAAAAAATTCCCGTGTTCACAAAATTTGTGTTGAACAGTCACTGTCCAAAGTTGTACTGGAACCTCTTTCACAATGCATGGGACATGAACAGTTTTACTCTTTTAGGTGTGCATCTTTATTTTATGTGCATCTGTCAAAATTCTTAACCTGGATACTAGTTCTTCTGACCCTTTACCTGATGTGAAACCAGGAATCCCTTCTTTGAAATCAGAGCCTGTTACGGTTGCTCTTGTACCTGTCAAACAGGAACCCGATCCGTCTCCTCCTTCCCCACAGTTGTCTATCACCGCATCCGATAAGGACGTTGTTCCTCTTTCTGCATCATCTTCTACATCCTGCGTTTTCTGTGATGCTTCGCATGCATTTTATCATTGTTCATTACCCCTTTCTCAAAAGCAAGAGGTTGCTAAATCTAAAAAGCTTTGTTTCAATTGTGTGCGACCAGGACATCGTGCGCAGACTTGTCTAAGCCGTTACAATTGTCGTGTTTGCAATCAACGACATAATACTATTTTCTGTAATCGGCGTCAGTCCCGTGACAATCGCTCTGGTTCTTATCGTGGTTGCTCCTCTGCATATTCTCATACTCGGCGTTCTTCTGATAAAAAATCTGATAAACAAAGATCATCCTCTCCAGTTGCGTCTCCTTCAGATTCTTCTGATCCTGTTCAATTGCTTAAAAAACAAGTCGATGCTCTTCAACGTCAAATTCAGCAGCCTACTCCAACGTATGTTCATCTAGTTCAGGCTCCTAATCTTTCTGCTCCTGTCGTTGCGCCAGCTCCTAAAGAAGAATCTGCAACCAGTGTCAATATCCAGTATAATTCTGTTGTTTTTCCCGTATCTTCTTCTGTTTTCTCGTCTAAATCTTCCATTCGTTATCCTAAATGCTCTTTTCTTGAAACAGTTCAAGTCTGTCATACTGTTTCTTGGCAATCTTTTCATGTCTTGTTAGATTCTGGTGCGCAGATAAATTTAATCACACATTCTCTTGCCACTCAATTACGTCTTCCTATTCAAACTACACCAAAGAAGTATCATGTTGCTGGAGTTGGTCAAAATTCTGCACCCCTCATTTCACACTCTATAGTGCGCAGATAAATTTAATCACACATTCTCTTGCCACTCAATTACGTCTTCGATAAGTTTGATGTGGTTTCTTCATAGTACAACGACCTCAACCAGTTTTAAGACGTGGGGAGTAAAGTGTGAGATAACAACGAGAAAGGAAGTGAAGATAACAATTAGGACGAATGTAGAAAAGTTGTGAAGCTGTGGTCGTTCCCCTCATGCATAGTTGGTCCGGAGGGAATCCCAGTGTTGTTACCTGGCTCTGTGAGTTTCATGATCTTTTTGCTGATCCTCGTATCTTGCATACAACGAATGTTTCTTTTGATTTGATATTAGGAGGTGCGGATCTTGTTTCTGTTAATACTCCACAGCGTGTACCGCTCTACAATGACCCTTATTTTCAGTTAACACAGACTCCGTTTGGTCTTGTTCCGCGTGGGCACTGGTTTCAACTGGTTCCTCATCTCTCGTATGAATCCCCCTCTTCTCTTTATGTTAAATCCTTACAAGAAACTGTCAAAGATTATGATCTAAATCAGGCTATCTTACGGCAACTTCGGATGGATCACTTTGACATCTTTGGGAATACGGACGATTCTGATATTGCTCAATTGGAATTATTAGATTATTTAAAAGGTATTACCATACGTAATCATTGTGTTATTGCTCCGATTCCTAAAAATCCATGTTTCCTGGCTTATTGTTATGATAATCTTAAAACGGGTGCACAATGCATCCATTCAGTTATTCGCTTATTAGAGCAAGGTGGTCCTGTGGCGCATGCCTATGTTCAATTTGTAGAAGATTGGGTTCAGGATGGAATTATCACTCCTACCACATTAGACGATTTAAATCAGCGTGGAACGCCTTACACTGAGCTACCGTATCACGGTGTTGCTCGTCCCGACCATCCCACTACTCCGTTACGAGTTGTCATTGCTGGGAATGCTGCTGATAAAGGTAAAGCTTCTTGTAATGACTTATTTAATCAAGGCCCTAAGCTTCTCCCTAATATTGCACACATGCTTTTGTGTTTACGTTTTGCCGAATCTTTTGGTATAGCTGATGTGAAAAAAGCTTTTGTACAGATTCAATTACATGATGATGATCAATGGCTTCTTGTTATGCGTATGCCACAAAAACAACCTGATGGATCATATAAATTTCAGTTCTATAGGTGGCTACGTCTCCCATGGGGCATCAACTGTGCCCCTTTCATTTTAAATGCTTGTGTTCGTTTTCTGTATCGTCATGCATATGCTAATGGTCTTCTTAGTTTAGAGGATCAACTTGAGTTAGAAGATAATACCTATGTTGATGATGTTCTTGTAACTGGAGATTCTATTGCTATTGTGAATGACAAGCTTAATAAATCTGCTCAAGCTCTTAAAATCGGTTCGTTTCAACTAACTAAAATCAAGACTTATCCTATACAGGAACAATATGCTTCTGCAACTCCGGATGTATATAAAATTCTTGGTATGACGTACCATGCTTTAAATGATACCTTATCTCTGTCTATACAGAATATTCTTAAATTTTCTACTAAAAAATCTCTTTGTAAACGACATGCTGCAGGTGTCCCTTCCGCTCCTTTTGATGTTCTTGGGCATGCAGCACCCTGTGTTACAGAGGCTAAAATTGCATTTCAGCGTTTTAATGATAAACATCCCAATGCAAGCTGGGATCAAAAGTTAAATCCTAAAGAAAGTCAACACTTTAAAGCCTTAGCAACTGAATGAGATAATATCAAGCAAATAATTGTCCCTCGCAAGGTTCGTGTATCCAATGAGACTCATGGCGAGCTTCATGCTTTTAGTGATGCTAGTGGTCTTGCTTTGGGTGTTACGGTGTATTATATATCCCGATCTTCGACTGATGTTCGTATCAGTTTATTATGGGGAAAATCTTGCCTTATTCCGGGCAAGCAGCGGCATTCTATTCAGGCTAAGCCTGAAGCCATTAAAATCAATAGTTTAGAACTTACTGCTGCCTGCATGGCTCAGGTTGAACACCTTCTTTAGTTCGCTCACCAATTGGAATTTCCAACATGGTGCAAGAAAACCTGACTAAGACTTTGCTGCATACATTGGATCACTTTGGAAAGTCCACGAATTGCATCTTATGTTTGTACTCGACTTGATATAATCTTATCAATGTCGCAAAAACATCAATGGCGACATGTTCCCGGGGATTGTAATCCTGCAGACTTAGTTTCACAAGGTCTTTCTCCTTCTAAATTATTACAGTCCCACATCTGGTTTCATGGACCATCATGGCTTTCCGATCCATCTGATTGGCCTGTTAGTTTCCGCATTTCTTATGTGCGTCTTAGTCTTCCTACTACTACATCCTATGATCTACGGTTTCTACAGGTCAAGGAAACTTTTAAGCGAGTTTTTCAGCATAAACATACTTGGGCACAAGTTTTAAAACAAATATGTGCTATGGTTAGGATTCAATGTTTTTATAAGCATCGGTATTTCCGTCCTACCAATTTCTTTCCTCTTAAAAATCTTCAGCTCCCTTATACGCCTTTTAAGGATCCATTTCAGCCTGAAGAATTCCAAACCGCTGAAATCATTGCCTTCCGTCTTTCACAGCAATTTTTTGCCCATTCTGAATGGTTACTCTTAAAAGCAGGTCATCATATACCTACTCGTCCTGACTTAACTTGGAATTCTCACACTAAATTAATTATGTCTGAAAGTCGTCAAATGACGGATGAGCAGACTGATATACCGTACGATCATGTCGCTCGAAAGACTCTCATCTATTTACCTGTTCCACGTAAACAAGACTCCTGTCCTTTGTTAAAGGCACTTTTTAAATATTATCATGTCAAATTTGGTCATGCTGCTCCTAATCAGTTGTTAGCATATTTGTCTTTTGATTTTTGGATTCCTGGCAGTCGGCCATTAGCTACTGAGGTTAGACGTGAATGTTTGGTTTGCCGACATTTTGATTCAAAACCATTTTCCGTTAAACAGGCACCCTTACCGGACTATCGTTATAAATCTGTTATACCTTTTCATAACATTGGAGTTGATTTTGTTGGTCCTTTTAAAACTTTACGCTTTGATAAAACAAATCGTAATATACATAATGCCAAGCAAAAGAAACTTCGTTTAAAGCCAACTAAATATATACATTCTATACCTTCTCAAGACATTTTTCTTTGTGTGTTTTTGTGTACTGTCACTTGAGCTGTTCATCTTGAGCCTGTCAAAAAAATAGATGTAGAACATTTTGTTGGTGCGTTTGAAAGTTTCTGTTTTAGTTGCGATGTATGTCCTCAAAAAGTGATCTCTGACAATGCTAAAACTTTTCAAGCCACTTGGCGTAAATTTTTTGCTACTGTTCATAATCAGCAGGCAATTAAAGGACATTTTCCTTGTACTAAATGGCATTTTAATGCATCTCGTGCTCCTTGGTGGGGTGGTATTTTTGAACGCCTTTTGCGAATGATTAAAGACAAATATGCTAGAACTTTTCAAGGCATTCCTTACAGTAATGATAATACACTTTATGCTTCTGTTAAATACGTTGAGGCTTTAATAAATTCCCGCCCCTTAACATACCAATCCGCAGAGCGTGATGCACCTTTTGTCATTTCCCCATCTATGTTTTTACATATTCATAAAGCTGATTGGCATTTAAGTCCATTCTCCTATGGCCCCCAGCCGTTAAAATTCCTTGAAATGGATCAAAATGGTGAGTTTACACGAGCAGCACTATTTCGACTCAAGATCTTTGCAAAACTTTGGCTTACTTTTGAAAATGGTTACATTAAAATTTGCGCAAGTTTACTATGACTCTTGGTAAACAGCCTGCTCTTGAACCTAAAGAAGGTCAAATGGCTCTTTTAAATCGTCCTAGTTTCAAAACTGACTCACCCTTTGAACGTTTGAAGTGGAAGCTCTGTCGTATCTTGAAAATTTATCGGAGCCCTCGCAATGGTCTCATTTGTTCTGTTGATATTATCACTGCTTCACCAACTACAGACATAAATCAACATTCTGCACCTGTTGTATTAAAAAATCAGTCTATTAAGAATCTTGTCCCACTTGAAATAGATGTACCTCAACAGGATCATGTTTCAGGTATTGGTACTGTATCACCCTGTCTTCTAATACAATATTGTGTTGATCATAAAATTCAGACACAGTTTCAATAACGTTTCAACTCATTTATTGCCTTCGCCGTAATTTTCGCAATTTTCTTATTTCAAGCAGTAACAAAAAAAGTAGCGACTCATGTGCTCAACAAATTTCGCAGTCCCCCGTCATTCTTTCAAAAAATTTGATGCCATTCGCTTTCTTGGTGCCGAGGGAGATCTCAAAATTTATCGTAGCCCTCGCAATGGTCTCATTTGTTCTGTTGATATTATCACTGCTTCACCAACTACTGACATAAATCAACATTCTGCACCTGTTGTATTAAAAAATCAATCTATTAAAAATCTTGTCCCACTTGAAATGGATGTACCTCAACAAGATCATGTTTCAAGTGTTGGTAATGTATCACCCTGTCTTCTTGTTCAATATTGTGTTGATCATAAAATTCAGACACAGTTTCAATAACGTTTCAACTCATTTATTGCCTTCGCCGTAATTTTTCGTTAAAAGAATAAAGTTCGTCATTGTTTTTTCCATCGCTGAGTACACGAGTTGTTTAAAGCGTCAGGGGGCAGTAAGAAAGTTTTTTAAATTACGGTAAGCGAAAGAACCACGGTTCCCTCTAGAGGAAAAATCAGAATACCCGTTTTTAGAAACAAATTTTGCCCCTATTCCCGGCCTTAACGTCCACTTAGACGTACCCTCCTTCTCCTATCACTCTTAACACATCCTGATATAGGAAGAATTGTCTCCCTTCTTTTCCCACCACCCACACTCCAGCGTCTGTCATAACGCTAATAATTCCGTGTACTGCCGAATTCCGCAGTTCCACCATGCTTCCAACTTTCATTTGAAACGACGGCGTTGTGTCGTTGTTCTTTGTTCTTGGAATCACCATCTCCATTAAATATGGTTCCTCTTGCAAGTACCATTCCGTCCTTTCGAATTTTCTGTCAAGTCAATCAGAAACATGGTTTTCACTTCTGTTCTTCTCTTTTTTAGTCTGTCTTTTTGTACTTACTTGAAAATATCTCCCGCAACACCCTTCAGAGATTGATCAACATAAAATGGCGGTACCGAGCACGTTCCCGTTAATCCGTTCATTCCAGTATGGTTGTGCTTCAGTCCTGCTCTTCTACCTTCCACAACTCCTCCGCTGCAAGACCAGTATGGGGGTCGCCCAACACATGGGTAAATTGGGTACTCCTTTGCTGTTTTCAGCCATCCTAACCCAGCTCGGAAAGCTTTGCTGTGATCTCTTGCGAATCCGAGCACTCCATTTGGAGTTAGGTGGCCAAATTCCTAATCTAAAGGCACACAAAACGACATTATAGAGTTCATAAGTTAACCGCAACCTTAACGAGCGGTAGGCCCTACTAGACGTCGTAAGAACATATTTCTAGGCTAACGAGAAACGTTAAGGTACATCAGCATTTCTTGGTATAGGCGCCCCGCTTCCATACGAGTCGTTGCGTTAATTTGTTCTGCTTTTTCGGTTGGTCTTAAAGGAAGAAATGGCATTCCGTTTTCATCTGATGCCATATTTAACGGTTTTTCTTTCTTTCCCCTTAAGCAGGGGGGAGATGCCCCCAATGCGATGACTGAACAGTCGAATTCTTTTGAGACTTCACTTAAGTAATCCGTATAGGCCTTCATGAAGTCTTCGAATCCTTTGAATTCCTCGTCTTCCTCTGTCATTTGCATTAGTTGTTTTATGTCATTTGTACCACTTCGAATATACGCCTGAGCAAACTGGTATTCATCCTCCAAGTTCAGATCTGTGAAAATCCGCTCCTTGAGACGTTCTGCTGTCATCTTTCCAGCTCCGTACACCATTGCCCAACCGCTCATCGTCCACTATAAGTCACATCATATTTTTTATTAGATTTCTCCCTCTTTTTTCATATACAGTTTAACTTACTTGTAATACTTCGACATCTAAGTCGTCCACCATGTAGGAAAAATCTGGGTGTCCAACTACATGGGTAACAAGCAGTAGAACGGCACAAGATTTCGTTAGCAGAAAAGGAGGTTTTACTTTACACCACGTGTAACTGCATGACTACTCCTATTAGCGAAAGAAACTACTTAAAAAGTGTTTTTCACCCGTTACTGGCGTCTTTTCTGTACTGAAGTGATAATTTTCCACAATTGTCCCGGGAATTGGTAGATCGATAGTTTTTCCTCTTAGCTGTCCATAAATTTTGTTCGTGATTCCCATTTCCGATGCCACATTAATGAAATACTTTGGAGTTGACAATGTTGGAAAGAACTTCGAAATCTTGAATATCAGGGCTAAATGTACTGCAAAAGTTTTTCTACATCAATTTTAATTCCGAAATTCGTCCTCTTCCTCTCTTACCGAATCCATAGCCATTGGATGTTTTCAGGAATTCCTCCTGTCCGGTTATTATTCGTTTTTGACCTCTACCTTGCTTGTCTTCACTTCCAAGCTAGCAGTTAGCGGAGGAAAGAGGTGAAAGACAAGAACTCGGTAAAAGACAGTATACAAGTTTTAGTAATAAATAATGTGAACCAGGAAACGATGTACGATAAGAAGAAGAGTGGCAAACGTACCACGTTCAATCCCTGAATATTCAAAGAATCCTGCCACACCTTTTGTAGATTTGCTGGGTCGCCCACATGCAAGATTAGATTCTCGATCTCGATTTTCAGTGTATCTTCTATTAAGCACAATACTAGTTTTATTTCGTATTTTAATACTTTTTCCGGTTTATACATACCAATTTCCTTCGTCTTCTCATCTCTTTTTAGCGCTATGAATAGTTTTGTAGGCACCGTAAAGCTTCGTTTTAGGTGTTCCCGGTCCAACATTGTGATAGTTTCGAAAGCGTTACTCAACTTCGACACTGCCAGTTCATGCGCTTTGTTCGCGTCGTCAATCAGTTTTCGCCGGGCTTCAAATGTTGCTGTCATCGCAGTTTCGGCTTTCATCAAGTTGACATGCTCTTGTTCAATCACAATCATTCTTGCCTTCTTTCTTTTTAGCAACGCTTCGGCTCCTTCCATTGTTTTTTCGAATAGGAAATCGCTCCGGATGATAGTCATGCACTCTAGTAGACGTTTCCATGCGTCGGTATCTAGGTTCTCCAGCTCGTCCATAAAGCCTGTTGCCATTGATGGAAAACGCACGACTTTTTCTTGTGTGTCTTGTCTTTTTTCTATATCGAAAAACATACGGTCTCATCATTCCATTCTTTTTACCAGAATCAGGTCCAACTGAACTTAATGGTTGTACAAAACCATCCTACTCCTGTCGCATTCTTGCAACGTTTGGCAAACATGCCTTTGGGGTTGTACAAAACCTACTCAGTACCATGGTTGCACAAAACCACTTCCGCCCTTGTTTAACCGGCTGAGCGCTATTTTTTGCGAGTTTACTTATACATCTAATTATCTAGCTTTCCGCGCTTTTGCGAACCGTTTAATATACGGCTTACCATTTTCATTGATGATCATGCTTGGTGCTTCGACATCCATACTCATTGCTGCGCCAACAAACGGAGACACTGCATCTTTGCCGTTCGGATCCATCCTTGGCTCACACGAAGTTCCAGAATCACGACTCTCTCACGCACTTAATCTCAATTTGTTTGTTTATGCACACGCGCGCGTTTACTCCTTGCTTCTCCTGTGAATGTATTTCTTATGTTAGTGCGATACGGATACTCGGGAATTGATCACTCCTTGGTATCTTCTATTGCACAAATTTGGGACCTTCTCACGCGAACTCGCTTTGGGGACTGGCAACTGCGCACTTTCTGAATCATACCTTGCTCATAGCCTGCATCCATTTCTTCACGCGTGTCATGGCGTTTAAGTGCCTCGTGTTTTATCAAAGAGCTCCAGGAGCTCGTTGATAAAACAGGGGGGATATGTTGGGCATGCACGATTAATGTACAATATATACTTATTAGAAATTCATGGAAATAACCTCCCCTCCTCAAAATTGCGGTGCCAGGCATATCCTGGTACCGGCTATGGTGACAGGATACACCTGGCACCGTAGCATCCTCAACAATAACTTTTCTGCTTCGATTTAGAGTAGTAAAACCTTATGAAGGTTAATTATTAAGAATACTATAAAAACTGCATCCTCAATAATCATCATTAGAACAAGTTGTTGTTGCGATTCAGTTGTGCGTTTATTCCAAGTTATCCAAAAAAAGCAGGGCACAGGAGATCTGGACTTTATCCCGTGTTGCTCATCTCGCTGAAAGGCCATCAGAAATCGCTTCACTGAGCTGTTTGGCGACGAGAACGCCCTTTGGGACCTGCTTGAAATTCTGCCCGGGGATTCCTTTTTTGGTTTGTTTTGTTTTCTTTGCCTTAATCCAGAAAAGCTTGATGAATTAAAGGAAGAAAAGGAGACGAAAAAAGTGGTGTCGTCGATGCTCATCAGTTCCAAATCAGAGGCGCTACGAAAAACGCTGCGAAATCCGCTGAAAGTTTGACAATTAACGTACGTACCTGGTAATTAAAAACCAACCATTGTTACCTTGAATCTCTCAAACGCTTCTTCAAATTCCGCAGTACTCTACAAGAAGCTTGTCGTGGGATTTTTGTGTGTGGATGTTTTGCTTAGAGGGTGGCTGGAAAAGAGAATTCCTAACAGGATTGATTACTTTTGAAAATGTGGAGCAGTTTCTACAAGGAAATATTATATTTTTACAACAGATTTATCAAAATTTGACATCACTCGAACAAATTGAGCTATACCACACCATAGAAATAATATGAAAAATCATGCATTTTCTCGAATTTATTCTCAAAAACTCAAAAAATTTTGCCACATGATGAATTATTCTTCAGAGTCCTTGCAATATGGGCTCTCATTTTCGTCTCCATCTAATTTATCTCCACAATGAACAATGTTTTTCCTGCTGATCCCATATTGACTTTTTGTAACATGATTTTCCTGAAGAGTTTTGAGACAATATGCAAGTACTGTACTGCATATTGTTCGAAAAATTACAAAAAATACACTGGTGGACTCTCTCTAAAACAATCTTGTCTAAATAAAATTTCACGAAGTTTTTTGGCCCAGAGGATTAAGAGTGTTCTCTACAATGAAATTCTCTCTATAAAAAATTTTTCTGATCCCTTGAATTTCATTTAAGAAAGAGAGAGAGAGTCCACCATTAATAAGTATTTTTCAATATTGGGAACTATTTGATCCATTTCCAAAATTTTGTGTATAAGATCTAGAAGACGCAACCATTTGCGAAAATAATTTCTCATAACAAATTATGGTTGATTGATTGATTAATCAGCAAGCTTTATGTTCTACTTCTCAGTATTCACAATTAAGGTTCAAGCAATAATGATCCCACATCCAGACCCCCTCCCCTCACCAGAGTCATTAATTGAAACACATTCCATCACATCAAAATGGAAAAACAGAGAAATAAGCTGTACATGGATATAAAAATAAAAGAAATTACATCCCAAAATGTGCAATTGCACAACTGATGTAAATGCATACACTTTCTTCCCCTTCTCAATTACAGAAAGAGAATATCAGTGATTAAAATTGCAGCATAAGGCAATTATTGAACCTGCATTAAAGCACACGGTGTTAAGCCTGCTCCCAGATAAGTTTTAGTTGATTAAAAAATTTGGAGAGAATCTTTGATAATAAATTGTATAAATTCAACAGTTTATCTTGGACCTCTTTGATTTTAGGAAGAGTTTTTTCATGAAATTTTAAGAGTCCCAAATACTTTTAAAGCTCTTTTCTGTTGCTGTGGAATGCTGGGCATAAGAAAAAAAGGGGCTCTAGCAATGGATTTACCAACATACTGTTTTTATACTGCAGAAATTACACCACTTAGATACCCTTGAAAATTTGATATTTGTGAATCATGTTTTGTTAAAAAAAAAAGCTCTGGAGTACCCTCATCATGAAATTGTTGGGCAGATTTTTCACATTTGTATAAAATCTGATTACCTCTGAACACTATTTGATGATGCGTTCAAAAAATGCGTCCCTCATTTTTTATTCGGCAAATGGATCTCGTAAAAGACGCATCATTTTCTGGCATTGAATCCCTTGTATAGTCTCTTCCGGTTTTCTATTTATTTTTTTTATTTCACACCGCCTTTTCTTTTATTTCGTGGAGGAAACCTGTCACTCCATAAACATTCATTACGCGATAAAAACCTTTACCCCCACCCTCTGGCAGACCCGTTATTCCTCATCGTTTCGCCCCCCTCCGGTCTTCGCGACGTCGTCGTCGTCGGTCGTCGGTTACTCACCAGTCGACGTTGACGTCGATGTCGATGTCGTCGGGAAAACCGGAAGGGAAACCGGAAATAATCTTTTCTCACTGCCCCCGCGATTATTCCACGCTTCGATGCCCCGTGACTTGGCCTTTTGGCGCGTAATGGGAGTCAGGGAAAAACGCTGATATTTCCTCCCTAACCCCGTTCCACCGCCTTTTGTTGGCACTGGTTTCGATTGAGCGAAATGAAAGTAGGTTTTCCCTCTCGGGGCTTTCTCGGGACAGGAATGAAAGGAGAGGTTGGAAACGAAGCTGGAATTTTAAACCCCTTTTGCAAGTTTGAGTGCAGTGTGGATTCAGAAGCAGAATTGGCTCCCACAATAATGCATTGTATTATTGTCGTTGCTGCGGGTGAATGAAGGAGGTGAAATTTAATAAGTTCGAGGGCCGATTCACACTTTTTTTTTTTTTGCAAAGAAAGTAAGGAGCAATATCTTCGAACATTTTGGAGAAGCTCATTTTATTTATTCCTGTAGAAATCTCGCTGTGAAGCAATGAACGTTCAACGCAAAGAAAAGGGGAAACAATGTCGAGCACATCAAATAATGAACAAATAAATGCTAAAATTTCATGAAGTGTAACAGCTGGGAATTTCTTCCGATTATTTATAATATTTTTTGGTTTTGCGAAATCCTTTTCTTCGAATTTCATTGCTCACATTTTTTGTATTATACCTATGAAAAATTGTGGAAAGAATTTTAGAAGCAATTTTCCCATCAGAATTCACAAGACATTTCATTTTCTAGGCATATAAGAGCTGAGCGCATCACAAAACGATGCATTGCGAAAAGAGCGCGTCGATAATAAAATGGCAAATCAAGCCCAGAACAGCGAAAAAACTACTTATTCTTATTTTAAAGTGTAAATTGTAGTCGGGACGACGAGGGTTTGGATGTGGGAATGTTGATTGAACCTTGTGAATGCTGAAAAGCGGAAAATAAAGCTTTCTGTTCACTCATTCATTCAAGTGTAAATGAAGTTAAATCTAAGAACATTTTATTCGCAGCAATTTCATTCACTATTCCCTCATGAGAAAATTTTGACTGATCAAGCAACAGGTTATTTGCTACCATCAGCATATCTGCAATAAAATACGTATCAAAATTTTTATCTAAAAATTCACTCCAAAATAAGGGTTGGTGCGCAGATTATTTTTGAGTGCGAATTATATTGAGATTTCTGCCAAATTTGTATTTATCTGGTTCACAAAATCTGTGTTTACTAAAAAAAAAAAAAGGACACATGGGCACTCAAACGGATGTCGGTATTCTACCCCGAATATTCGGGGTTTTCGTGATAAAGATTTCATTTGCCGCAAACTATATAAAATCTTCAAAAAAGCTAGCCTCATCCTCAAAATTCGTCTACTCTGGCAAAAATCATCCAAATTTCTGTGTTGTCTGTTTTGTTCACTATCTAATCTTTTGGGACTTTTCGAAATATACTTTAACTTTAAATAGGGATTCCACCGTGAATTCCCGGCCCCTGTCCCGGGCTGATTCTATGTTTTCTTGAAATCGTTTTATCAACTAATCTCTTTCTTTACAGCCTAACTTTTTTCTTGTTGCAGTGACTTCAGTCACCAACAAACTCAAACGGATGTCGGTATTCTACCCCGAATATTCGGGGTTTTCGTGATAAAGATTTCATTTGCCGCAAACTATATAAAATCTTCAAAAAAGCTAGCCTCATCCTCAAAATTCGTCTACTCTGGCACTTGAGCTATATGGGATCAAGTGTATGAAATGGAAATGCGACAGACTTTTTGGGAAAGTCTCATGATTTCCTTCCACCCCCCCCCCCCCGACACGGATATTCGAAAGAAATCCCAGAGCTCGCTGCATTTTTGCGCTGTTTGATGCGGTGGCACGTGCCACATGATCATCATCGTCGTCTGCAAAAAAAAAAAAGAAGTCTAGGATGTGCGAGGGGAACTTTTTTTTCTAGGCAGAATTTCTAGATCATTTGTCATATCCGGCTAGAACCCCGAAAAAAATGGATCAGAGATTTGTCTCAGTTTTGAGATACATGTATCCTGCTTCAATGCTTGTCAACTCAAAATTCATGCACATTTTCTCCAGCAGTCGTAGGCAAGTCATCGAAGAGACATTTTTTGAAATGTGTATGTTGAAGATCTGACACAGGAAAAAATGTCCCTTCATTCTGCTGACGTTTTTTCCCCGCTTTTTCTGAAAAATTAGGATTAGATTAAAACTTTTTTTTTTGCTGCGGAAATTTTGCTTTAATGTCTAAAAAAAAAAAAATGTCGAGGTATCAGAAGGGCTCGGGATTTCTCCCTTATGTGTTTTTTTTCTTCACCAGCGCAACCCGTGAAATCCACTCAGTGCGCTCGGCAAATGAAATCAGTGCTATGATCCGCTTCAAAAGCAAATGAAATCCGACCGGATTATTGTTTATGCTGCAGGGATAAAACGCCTTCATCGGAAGATGTGATTAAGCTGGGGACTTTCAATAAGTTACAGCAGTTTAAAAAGACCATCAATCCCCAGATGATTCCCGTAGTTTTTTGTTTGTTTCTGAAGCGTCAAATTTTAGCTGAACAACTCTTTTTTAACTTCATATTTTCTTTAAGAAGCATTTTTTATGAGGGAAAAAAAATTATCTTTGCTTATATGCCATTAATTTTCTCACTTTTCAAAGAGGAAAATGTTTGTATGGTTGTTCATTCCAGATTCAGAGAGTCTCTATGTTTTATGGATTTTTATTTTCGATGTCAAGCCAACACTTGATAAATTCGTGTCTAATTTCCAGATGAGACGAACTTTCAGAGGAAAACATGGAACAAAGTTTGAGTATGACTTCTGCTCCAGCTTTCGTTGTAAGATACAGTATATATAAAACAAATCTATTTTTGAATGTACATTCATTGCCTGAAAAGTTCTTGTTTCTATCACCGCATTTATTCGATTATAAGACGCCGCACCATTTTTAGTGCGTCAAAAATGTAAAAAAGCACAAATTCACGGTACGATGAATTGAACTCAGATAGTGTACATGTATTTTTCAAATGTTGCCGGAAAATGTTGCTATAATTCGAAGAATACACGTTTTGATCAATTTTTCCATGCACTTCAAAATGAAAAATACAAATCAACTCATTTTTAGTCGTAAAGTTGGAAAAAGCCCTCGAAAAATGCAATAAAAATGCATGAAATAAATGCGGAGACGAAAAAAACCGCATATAATTGGTTTTTTTGTGCTGCATGGAAAGGAAGCATACAATGTAAATCGTATGTATTGCTATACTACACACATCAGTTCATGAAAGAAGAACAGAACAAAATTTGCCCATTTTTGAAAATGAATGAGAGTAGATTCATAAAAAGGTTTCTTTCGACCTTTTTTCAATAACTCATTATTGTCAAGATTATCATAATTTTGATAAAATTACACCTCTTGATTTTGTTTCTGGAAATCTGTCTTCTTGTTTTGGGACATCGACCAGCAGGCGTCAAAGCAGAATTTTTGTTAGAAATTTCGAAGAGTCTGCTGAAAGTCAAATTGTTTGCATGTTTGAGGTGTCCATCATATGTTGGAGTCCCACTGCTGTATTTGCCTGAGTGAGTCATGAATAGTGCCTTGGATTCCGTTTATTGTCCGAATGGATAGTGATGTTCATACATTTTGTGGCATTCCCTGGAATGCGACCAAGTCTCTTTGATAGACTTTCCTTTTGCTCTATGCACCTCTCTCTCTCTCTTTCTGGATTTCTCTTCCGCTTTGTAGCAGCACTTCCTCATCGCCTATCGCATCTTTCCACTTGTGAGGTTCAGTGCAAAAGGCCCTGGCTGCTTGGCGCGATAAACGGATTCCGGGGGAAAACTGATCTGTTGCACTGGGCTGGGGACATCTTATTTCTTCTTCCCTCCTTCGACCCCCCAGCAGCAGCAGCAGCAACCCCCGTCCTATTTTCTTGCCTGTCAGAAACGGGGCCTTCTCTGTTCCTTCCCTTCCCTTCCCCTCCCCTCACCTTCTTTTCTTGGACAATATCCGATTTCCGGTCAATAATGTCGTCAATAAGCGCAAAGGACAACCAGATGAAATAAATCTGTGCAGGAAGGACAGAATGGATGCATCCTGGATGAGATAATGAAACCTATAGGCTCATTTGTTGAGTTTTGGTAGTCCTCTGTGGGAAGTGAAGTGACCTTGAAGTTGTGGGTAATCAGGGACTTAATTGCCTGAGAGGGGTTTCATGCAGTGGACCTAAAAACCCAGAGATTCTAATAAATATGTACAGAAGCATTCATTACTTTTGAAGCCTCACAAAGAACAAAAAAAGCTGAAAATATTTAATAATAAAGTCAAACACATGATCTGCAGGGGAACTCAGCAGGGAAGCCTTTGGTAAGGCTTCCAACAGGATAAAAGAATAAATATATCTCAAAGATAATCAAGCAATGAGCAACACTTTTCAAGACAGACAATTGGTAGCTCTAAACGCTATGAGAGACAAATTAGACTGTATCCATGATTAGAGAATTAACATGGACAATGGGGGAATTCCAACATGGAGTTCAGGTAAAAAAAAAGGGGGGTTGAGTGGTTGGCAACCACTGTCCCTTACAGAAGGGGTAAAATTACAGCAGGTCTGGAATTCTTGACATTGACTGCTATGCTGTTCAGTAGTGTTTTTTGTTGTTGTTATGAATGAATGAACAGAACACTTTATTTGTCACTTTTCAGCATTCACACGGTTCAATCAAGATTTCCACAACCAAACCCCCTTGCTGTTGTTAGAATATAGGGTAAACATGCAATGTTTGGATATTCAAACAAATGTTTTTGAAATGAGCCAAGGAAGACAGAAATCATCTGGAACTGCTGGTTGGGAATAATTTTGTGGTACAGTACAGGCAGTACCCTGCAATTCAACCTCCTGCAATTTGACTGTCCCACAATTTGACAGTTGAATTTGCTGGGAGGTCAACTCTCAATTCAACCTCTGCTGCGCAATTTGACCTGCGGAGAGACATGAAAAATCAAATGTCATGTAGAAAATGTACCATTTTATGTTGTCTCACAATTCAACTGCTTTGCAATTCAACCCTAGTCCAGCAACAGATTAGGGTCAAATTGTGAGGTACCACCTGTATTTCCAAAAATTTCAAAATTCATCATCTGAAATTGTTGGAACAATCTTTTTCTTGTTGTCTGCATAGGCATTGAAAAATGGTCATTATTACCAATCTGAAGTTGCCTGTCATTCCTTTTTAGTTTTAAATTGCAGTGTATATTTGAGTGGAACTCGGTAAATCAATTCTCAACAAATCAAAAACCTTTCTATGTTTGAATTTTCTGTAGCCTCCACCAGAATTCCCCAAAGAATGCTGTAATTAAGACCTATTTCAATAACCCCCCTCACTCCCAAACCTGGATAACTCAAATTTCTGGAGTCCTTTAGGCTATTATTCTGAGGACCAAAAAGGAGATTTCCAGTAAAAACATAAATTAGTGCTTTTCTATAGGAAGATGGCCATTAATTTGACAATTAAATCTAAAGCTTCAAGTTCCCCATCATCTTGTCAATTCCTTCACGCAATATTTAAAAGCCCAGAATATCTCCAATTTTATCTTCAATCTCCAATTCTTCATTTTTTCCCAGCAAAAACTTATAGTTTTCTTAATTTAAGAACTCTACAAGCCAATTTTTTTGTGAGTCCCTTTGAGCTCTCCTTAAAAAGACTTACAAGGATCTGTGATCATTTTTGGATAGATCTAAGAATCTCAAGTGGCTTTGTACCCTTGTCAGAAAGATAAATTTAAACTGCTTTCAGACAAGGAAAGAAAATGCTTTTCCTTCTGATTGAAAAAGGAAGCGAATTAATTTCCAAAGAAGATTGATCAAGATTTGAGCATAAGAATTATAAATGAAACTAGATAATCAGCCCGGCTGTGGCCAGGACCAACGTCCTAGTATGAAATGGTATATTTTCAAATGGACGCAAACAGAGTTAGATTTCAAAGAGTATGAATATTGAATTGATCAAAGGGTTTTTGCAAAAACGCAAAGATTCGTCAGACAATTGCGAGGTCTGAACTGGACTGTGTTTTTTGGTAGAAAATCTCATTGCTTATATACTGTTTTTCCGGCAAATAATCCTTCAGATTGTTCAAGGGATATCCTTGGATCACAAGGTCTTTTTAGCGTTACAAATTTGGAGGACGTTTTTGGGAGGAAGATCGTGGGAACTTGAGGTCATTCCTTGTCCCACGAGATTTCTTCTGGATTATTGGTCTTCTACCAATTCCGGTAAATCTCATATTTCTAAACACCCCTCAACTAAATTTTTGACAACCCTTGCAAATTCCATCCTGGTTGATGGAATTTGTGTAATTATTTTGGCAGTTCATGATCAAAGATTTTTCCATCATACACCTCAATGATTTCACAGTGTCCTTAAAAGGGGGGTCTCATTTTGGAATGAAGTGGAAGAACAACAGGATCCTTGGTTCCTGGAATTTTCTCTGATCTGGATTGACGAAGGGGCTCAATTCCAGGACTTTCGCGTGACTGATGATTACGTTTTGGTTTCCGGGTATATGCTGAAGGTATAGACGCGTGATACTCATGTCACTGGCGATTATGTGCGGGATTAGTGGCCCAAGATAAGAATGTAATCCCATGGATCTGTCGTGACAACAGCATCATATGCTCAATGCCTTTTCCTTCCCAGACTTCTGGATTTTCACAGACATAAATGCAGCTAAGAAGAATTAAAAAAACGGATTAGAAAAATTTTGAAACATAAGACTAGAAACTGGATTAGTAGAAACCGATGCGATTTTAGAAAAAAAATTCAAGACCTAGAATATTTCCGATGAGCGTCAGGATAAGCATGAGATGAAATTGACACGTCTTCGTGATGCGAAACACACAACTTGATTTTTTTTAGAAACTCGGATTGAAATGAGCAATTATCTGAAAAATTCGTCATTTACCTCTACAAAGTGCCACGCAGTATCTCACAATGAAATTGCTTGGTGATTTATGGCAATATTTGAATAAGACTGGTCGATTTTCAGATTCATAAAAAAATAAATAACCCATACCGTACAATTCAGTCACAGTGGGAGTTTTTTCCATAATCTTTTACAATTCTTTTTCTCATAAATTTGTTCCGTGAGTTGGATGAGGAGCATTTATAAAAAATTAATAGGATATTGTGTCCATCATGTTCATTTAAGATTCTGATTCTCGGGAAATTTTCAAAGACTACCGCGTAGATGATCCCCTTTTTTCTTTTTCATCGGCGTTTAGAGAAAATCGTTGTCAGTACTTGATTCCAAAAATCCGAATGATTTGAAGAGCCGGTGATAGGCTGGAATTTGTGGAATCAAATGAAGTGCCGCATATGGCGATGCTTTTAGTCTTAGGAATGCAGTTTAATGAAAACTATGTGAAATATACAGTATTCAAACTTCAAGCTAAAGAGGCACAATTTCTCAACAGCAATGAAAAGCATTCTTCTTCTCAGTATACTTGAAATAAAAGTAATGACTGTTTTCTACATGAAAACAGGAGCAAATATTCTGTGTGACAAAGAAAGAAAATAAAGCTTCAATGCTTTTCTTCATTGCGACTCCCTAAATNTTGTGATCCACAGCCAGTATTTTTCATCCTTAAGCTGTGGCAAATGTTGTCCCCAACATAAAACAACACCTGACAAACTTTTGCTGATTTTGTAATTGCTTCAGTTATGACTTTTTATGCAGCAGCCGAAGTGGTGGAAGCTTAATAACCATCAAGGGATGGGTGTTGGGTAAAGGATAGGGAGCATCAAGCTATAGGAGGGGGCTAGGAATAAAAATAAAAAAGGGAGGATAGAATCTATACACAGGGCGATGCGCTGATTGATCAGCGAACTAACTGCATCCGACGTGAGACAACACAAAGCTTTTCCTAGTGGGTGTAATGCATATCCCAGAGTTTATTCCCCTTCTTGAGGTTCTCGGAAGCTCCTGAAAACTTCCTTTTCTCATCCTTGTCGACGGGGGGTTTTGCGCAGGGATCAGGGACATAATCTTCTTGCCAACTCTTGGTTGAAGGTCGAAATGATAATAATAGGAAGTTGGTTGGGATTCCGGTGGATTCTGAATCCCCCCCCCCCCCAAAAAAAGATATCTGGATCACAAGTAAAACTTAATTCGAGAAAAGTTTCCAGTGCTTTCAAGTTTGTGCATTTTGGTTTGTGATACTACTGATCAAGTGCAACAAGAATCCTTGAAGTTAGACGCTCACTTTGATGTGTTGAAAGATGTACCTTTGTTTGAGATGCGCGAGTCATATTTCTCCGACTTATCATCATAATACTGTATCCAGAAGACTGAAGTAAAATGCAAATACTGTATGATCATAGGAGCAACGAAAGAGAAAGCCAATTCACGTTCTTCTAAATGTTCAAGTAACAAATACTGTAATGTCCGCATCGAAGATAATATAAAACTTCACTTCTAAAAAGGGACACAGGTAATTTATTCGACGATCTCTTCATGTGTTACATAAGCCATCAGGTACATACAAGTAACAAACAAATTTCTTGTTTCTTTGAGCCTGCACTCACGAAATTCGGACCCATTATCCCGAGAAATAATTGTATCCAAGTCGTCTCATGCAGTATAAAATGTAAATAAATTGGAACTTGAAGCACGGGAGCGATTTGCCCAATAAAAAAGTTAATCTTGAGATTTAAAAAAAAAAACCGCGCAAAGATTTTTTCCAGGTTATTCCACCAAATTAAATTCAAGATCTTCTTCTACTTTCACCCACTTGCAAGCGAGCCGCTGCTCACCGTTGGGACCGGTAGTCCTCTAGTCGTTATTTATCTACGCAGTAGCTAGGGAGTGTCTTACATGACCAGGACCCCGCTTCCTTCCCCCTTCTTTTTAGTTCGATGGCAACAAACATATTCTCTCTCGTAGTTAGTCACGTTACCGACCTAACTCTAACTAGAAAAGCAGAAGACTACCCGAAAAGCGGAGGTAATCCTGGAGTGAGTTAGTAGTTTTTTTAACATTTTCTTTTTGTTTTTGAAGGCTGGATGCATTTATTTGCAAATCTGTGAATGTGAATGCAGTCATTCATTCTGTGCGCAGTTCTTCTACTTCATTTATTGTCAAAATATTCTTGCCAATCATTATTGTTCAAGTGTCTTTCATGGATCACAGGTTCTTGAACAAAAACTGAGGAGACCATACAAAAACCCCCTGTGGTTCTTGAGGGTTTCTCTGCTATTCTCGAAAAATCAATAATTAAACTTATATGCAAGAAACAAAATTGAAAACAACTCAAAATTTTCACAGGATGGGTTATGCAATAATTGTCAGGTTGCGCCGGGGCTACTTTGTAGCCCCTGGTAGCGTATTTGTGGGGGATTCTAAAAACCGGTGCCTGGCACCGAGAGGTACAAAATGGCAGGATGGAAGCTCCTGCTACCTTCTGCCAAATTTCACCTACTGCAGAAACTTGTTCTGAAAGTTGTCCAAACCAAAGTTGTAGAGGAAGCCAGCAATGACCAGTATGGTCACTTGCTGACTTCATCTTGTGAAAGTAGCATCTCCCTAGGAGTTCCCTGTTGTGTTAAACTGTTGTGCTGATTTGGTTCTTGATCTGTTGTTGCATTTGTGACTATTCTGTGAAGTGTCTGTATTATCTGCCTGACTGTTGTTAGAGCATTGCTATTAAAACTTGAACTGTTCTTGGGACTCCTGTAAGGAGGATCTGGCCTCGTAAAGGCTGATTGCCCTGTTGATTTATTCCATCAAAATCTTTGTGTTTCAGGCACCACAATAATCTTGAGGATTAGCTATGTTCAAAATTAGATGCCTCCAACTATGAAGGTTAGGACTAAAAAAATAATCTTGAAGACTCCACTAAAAAAAATTTACCAACAAATATCTACAGTAGAATCCTGTTGCAACAAAGAAAATGGGACCTCAAACAAATCTTTGTCACAAACAAAAATTTGTTGAAACAAAATTAAAGTAAAATTGCTGCTGCCAAACGAAATAAATTCTTTATAATAATTAATAAGTCATGACAAGATTTGTTTTTAAAATATTCTGCAGAATTNATGGGCCATGATTTTTATCTTCCTCTCTCTTCAAACGATCTTGGGAGAGGAAATTGAATTCAAAGGATGACTCCGTTGTTCCGGAAGTGATGAATGCCCGGTTTCCCTGGAGCTCATTACAACACCCCGCTTCGTGTCCCTAAAACTCAGGGCTGGCTGGTGTCTTTGAAGGGTGCCTCTCGAATGTACTTCCGCGCCCAAAAGATCAGCACCCACAATAACCCTCTTGGACTTTTTTTTTATGAATTGGTGAAACAGATTGCTTTGACTTGAGTGACTTTTGAGCCATGATATATGCATGTAATAAACGAAACTCCGCGGTCTTTTTTCTTTTCTCTCCATGGTCTTTTTTCTTTATAAAGACCATTACACGGTACTGTACTGTACTTCAAATTATTATTATCATTATTATTATTATTATTATTATTATTATTGTCACTTTGATTTTTCAACCAAGAAATTTAATTTAAAAATCTTGGACTAAGCTGGTTTAGGATGGTTTAAGCTTACTTAAACCATCCTATGCGTCAGAAATCTCCCTTTATTGAATTTGTCTTCAGTTCTTGACAGAGTTCCCTCAAGAAAAATGCATTACAGACATTTCCTATATCTGAATAAACAGAGGTTTCCTCTCAAATCTCTTTAACTCAAAAATATGTTTGACATGCACTATATGCCTAGATAGCAGCAAGAATTTTGAGTTCTTATTGTGATTACCCGGTTGTTCTACCGTTTTAGACGCATTTCCTCTATTCTTTTTGTTCATTGCTGCGTGGTGATATTTTGGATTCATGCATTTGTGGAGGGGTGAACCGAAGAAAAGGCAAATACGCGATGGGAAGCGGAGTTGATGATGATGTGTTGCACCGGGGGTAAAAAGGGGTGATCCCTTGAGCGACCACGCTCGGGGATCAACAAGAGAACCCAGGAAGTCATTCATCTCAGCTCCCCTCCGAAACTCAGTAATGCAGTAATACGCGATTTACCAGAGAAGGAATCCAAATTCATCAAAAGAAAGAACTCTCGAACGAATTTTTTTAATGCTATAAATCTCGTTCATGAAATACATTTCAGCTTGCTGGCTGCAAATTTTATTTTTTATTTTTCGTTAGCAGTTTGTACCTACATATTATCCCCAAAAATTGTCAATTCACAACCGGTGAAATGCTTTTCAAGCCGTTGAATGTTTTCAAGTCTGTGCCAAATTTTCGTGTGATTTTTTCAAGAGAGTTTTTGTTTCGTTGATTAAAAAAAATACGCTTCACTCTTAATCATCCCAATTTCTTTATTGGAAGAAAGAGCTTCACAGTAATTTCACAAAATATTTGAAAAAGAGCAAAAAAATGGCTGAAGTAACTATATTCTTGACATATTTATCTGGTACAAAATACTGCAATGAAGATATCAGCACAGTCATATACAGTACAGTATTTTGAAAATGAAAAGCTAATATATTTCTTGCAAATTTCTTGTTGGCCCCAATTCGTGGCGAGTTCTCTCTTTTTTTCCTTTCAAAATTTGAAGATATTTCTTCTTTTATTTATTTTCCCTCGTTTTCATTCAATTTGTCTTTTTTAGTTGCACACGAGCCTGCTTTTTATTCGTTTAAATCTGGAGAAAAATGGGTATGATACCTTATTTACTCAAGTACCATGCGCACCTTTTTTCTCAAATTTCAGAAGAAAAAAAGGGGTGCGTGTCATAAGTGGGTACACATTTTTAAAGAAGTTTTAGGAAGTTATGT
>CAJPEX010000557.1:0-18126 GCA_905338405.1 Notodromas monacha
TTGAGGAAGCAGTTGGATTTTGAGACTTTGTCCCAGTTCTCAGTGACTATCAGGGCTCAGGTGAGACATTTCCTTCTCCCAAATAAAGTTATTGGCAAGAAACTTGCTTATATGCTTGTCTTGATATTATTTCCAGGACCAAGGGAAACCGCCTTTATATGGAGAAACCAGTCTTACAGTCCAAGTTTTGGATGGTGATGACAGAAATCCAAAATTTTTGGAGGAAAGTTATTATGGGATTGTACCAGAGCCACCAGTGAGAGTGAGTCAAGTTTTTATTCCTTTTGTACTTTGTTTGTAATAATTTCAGCTGCTATACTCCAATGCCACGCCTTTTTAAGTAAAACAATAACCTTAATTTATAAAAACTAAAAAATGTGGGAAACAACTTACATGCCCATATGAGTTAAACAACTCCATTTAACCTCTGTATTTCAAATTTCAGTGGACTCCAAAAAGTTGAATCAGGAAGTCTAAGAGATGGGAAATGTGACTTAATTTATGTAAGTTTTCAAAAAAATCTGTGTATGCTCAAATCATCACATAGATAAGAGGAATTTGCCTAATTCTTTGTGAGAAGCAACAAGATAAAAATTTGCATTTGATGTTCCAGGTTATCTAAAAGACTGGAACAGGTGTTGTAAAATTCCGCACAAGGTCCAACAGCACAACAGTCATCAAACATTTTGAACAAGCACTGTTTTAGGCAAAATTATTTGACTTGGAAAGGTTTAAAACGAATTTGTCTGAAGAGAATTGATCTGTGATTCACTGAAAATTCAAATTGGCAAAGATTTGGCTGAGAGAGTTCAATCTGTGTAAAAATTGTAGCAGAGCAAAAAATTGTAATAGGGCAAACAACTGTAATAAAGCAAAAATTGTAACAGAGTAAAAATTGTAATAAAACAAAAATTTTAGTAAAACAAAAATTTTAATAAAACAAGAATTTTAATAACAAAAATTTTAATAAAACAAAAATTTTAATAAAACAAAAATTTTAATAAAACAAAAATTTTAATAAACCAAAAATTTTAATAAAACAAAGATTTTAATAACATTTCAACATTAAAAAAACAAATTTAGATTCAATTGTAGCAATTGAATCCATCCTAAGTCCTAATGTTTCATTTCTGCCATAGTTTCTAAAGCATTTTGCTTGAAACTTGAAAGTAATCCTTGATACACACAAAAATGTAAACATTTCTGCAGAGAACTTTGCACTGCTGTACCTGCATGCATGACATGCACCCCATTTTTTTTTTATTACAGAAAGTTGCACCTGGTATTTGGATCAATACAGTATTTTATTCAAACTTCTTTCATTTCTTACTTGTATTTTAGAAGTGGTTTTTGCTTGCCAAATTTCAGGGAGCAAGAGTGCCTGTTGGACCAAAGCCAATTATGGCCTATGACCAGGATACTGGCCTTGGTATGCCAGTGATCTTTTCTTTGCTGATGAGTGAGTCAAAACATGAATTTATTTTTTTAAAAGCCTGTTTTGTCAGACTTCAAAGATCTATCACACATTCACACTCATAAGGGAAAAAATACAGCGCAAATGTTTTGATTTTTTTTAAATTACTCACTGTTTTTTTAAAGATGATTTCAACCTTTTTTTAAATATCCACCATCTGGAGAAAAATCTTTGTGATTTTTTTAGTCATTCTTATTTTTTCTGTGGGAAAATTCGGCGGTCATTAATCCTATGAAGTCTCCAAACATGCGATATTAATTTTTTTATTTTGAAATTATTCAAGAATTCATTTCAGATTTATGAAGAATATCCCCGTGGGAAAATCACGTTTTTCTTGATTTTAAATTTGATTTTTGAAACAAATTGAAGAATAAATAAAAATAATTGTTGGACCTCGAAAGATTTCAGAATAATCAATCCCACTCAAAAATAAAATAGAGAGAAAAACCGTTTGATAAAAAAAAAATTCCCGGCTTTTTCGCAGATGATTCCGAGTCTCACTCTGTTTTTTTTTTCTTCTTTGGAAGCCATCTGGCGAATAATTTTTTTTTTCTAAAAAAAAAGAGCTATCAGATCTCAACGTTTCTGTGAGAATTTTCGCGGTCATTCGCATTTCAAACACGTGACTGACTGAAGTGTTTATTATCTCCCGTTGTGACTGACGAGGTTATTTGACTTCCTATTTACTTTTTGATCACGTTATTTTTTGTGAAAAATTGAAAGAAAATGCACAAAAAAAAACTGAAGTATGTTTTTTTTTCGCGTCTTTGTTCCAGATGGAGAGGAATCGGAGTATTTTACCATCAACCCGAAAGATGGGGCTTTGTACGTGTATCACGACGTTCCAGACGATGCACTTTTCACCCCGTTTACTTTGGTTGTCAAGGTTAGTTGACTAAGCAGAAAGACAGTTTTATTTTTTGCAATTTTTCGAGCCGTTTTTTTGCCTTTTTTGGGCGAAGAAAATTTGCGGTTTATCTTCAGCAGTCACTTTCCCCCCGGAGTATTTCTGTGCAGGGTAATTTTTTTTGGTGACTCGAGATCGAGAACCACTTTTTACTTCAGAATTATGGTTTTCTTGAATATTTTGAAATTTTTTATTGGACGTACAATATTTGTGAACTATCAGAAAAAGTGAATAAATGCGGCACTGTACGTTTTAAAATTTCTTCCAGTTCATATTAGGGGCTTTCGAATCTTTGAAAATCTTTTTTTTTCAGTTGCAGAAGATTTTTCTTTTCGAAGCATCGAGATTTTCTCCCCCTGGAATATCCTGTGAAGTATTCATTCGAATCCAAGATTCGATGTGAATGTTTTTTTCAAAGGTTTCAATGAAGTACGTGTGTAAATTTGGTTTGTGAATAAATTCAAAAAAAGAAATGGTATTACAGTAAAAAATTGCTACAATAAACTTGTGGGAACTTTAAAAAAGTTTTGTAATGAATAATTTGTTATAATGAGATTTTGAAAGTTATTGAGTGACAGGAATATTTTCTTAAAATTAGACCTGCATATATAAAGTATTCAATAATTTCATTTTGTGGTCATTTCAGATGTTTTTTAGGGGTTAAAAGACTGATATCTTCAAAAAGAGATTTAATTATTGATCATAAACATGTACAGTACTGTATTCTGAATAAAAGTTAAACATTAGCACAAATTTTTTGACTCTAACAATTTTATAAGCAACTCCTGCAAAGATTTGTGAGGGTGGATGTTCCAAAGTTGCTTACTGATTGTTACATCACTAGAGGGTTTCTCAAGCATACAAATGCTTCGATTTTTGGGGATGGCGACCTACCTCAGGGCCCATCTTCCCACAAATTTTGCCAATGCGGAGAAGGCTCTGCGGGCTATCATTCCAAAGAAACCCGACACTCGCTTGCAGTGGACCAAGGACAAGGTATACCTCAAGGTAGATGGTAGTTTTCTCCCACCTGAATAATAATGAAAAGGCCTCAGAAAATTTGACTTACAGAGGTTTGAGAGAAAAAGACTTTGAGTTGAGAAAAATTGTAATGCATTGTTTCAAAGGGAATTCAGAAGGGGACTTGAAAAATATTTGACTTAGAAAGATTTGACTTATCAAGTTTCAACTGTACTCTAGTCATCTAGTGTACTACTGTATTCTCTTTTTTCCTTTTAGTAATTTATTTCTGCTCTGGTAATTATCAGGCTTTTAGTTAGGGAATTTTTTAATGCATTGTTTCCAAGGGAATTCAGAAGGGGACTTGAAAATATTTGACTAAGGGAGATTTGACTTATCAAGGTTCAACTGTAATGTACTATACTGTATTTGTGTTTTTATCTTTATAATTTATTTATTCTCTGTTTAAGTATTAGGCTTTGAGTTAGAGAGATTTTTAATGCATGGTTTTCAAGGGAATTCTGAAGGGGACTTGAAAAATATTTTACTTGGTGTGGTTTGACTTATCAAGTTTCAACTGTACTGAAGTGTACTGTATTCTCTTTTTTCCTTTTTTAATTTATTTCTACTCTGTTAATTATCAGGCTTGGAGTTGAGGAGATTTTTTAAAGCATTGTTTCCAAGGGAATTCAGAAGGGGACTTGAAAATGTTTGACTAAGGGAGTTTTCACTTATCAAGGTTCAAGTGTACTGTACTGTATTTGTGTTTTTTATTGTTGTAATTTATTTCTGCTCTGTTAATTATCAGGTTTTGAGTTAGAAGAGATTTTTAATGCATGGTTTTTAAGGTAATTCAGAAGGGGACTTGAAAAATATTTTACTTGGTGAGGTTTGGCTCATCAAGTTTCAATTGTACTGTAGTGTACTGTATTCTCTTTTTTCCTTTTTTAATGTATTTCTACTCTGTTAATTATCAGGCTTGGAGTTGAGGAGATTTTTTAAAGCATTGTTTCCAAGGGAATTCAGAAGGGGACTTGAAAATGTTTGACTAAGGGAGTTTTCACTTATCGAGGTTCAAGTGTACTACGCTGTACTGTATTTGTGTTTTTTATTTTTGTAATTTATTTCTGCTCTGTTAATTATCAGTTTTTGAGTTAGAAGATATTTTTGAGGCATTTTTTAAGGGAATTCAGAAGGGAACTTGAAAAATATTTGACTAAGGGAGATTTGACTTATCAAGTTTCAAATGTACTGTAGTGTACTGTATTTGTGTTTTTTATTTTTGTAATTTATTTCTGCCCTGTTAATTATCAGGATTTGAGTTAGAGAGATTTTTAATGCATTGTTTTTAAGGGATTTCAGAAGGGGACTTGAAAAATATTTGACTAAGGGAGATTTGACTTATCAAGTTACATATGTACTGTAGTGTACTGTATTATTTTTTATCCTTTTTTAATCTATTTCCACTCTGGTAATTATCAGGGTTTGAGTTCGGGAGATTTTTAATGTATTGTTTCAAAGGGAATTCAGAAGGGAACTTGAAAATATTTGACTAATGGAGATTTGACTTATCAAGTTTCAAATGTACTGTAGTGTACTCTATTTGTGTTTTTTATTTTTGTAATTTATTTCTGCCCTGTTAATCATCAGGATTTGAGTTAGAGAGATTTTTAATGCACACTTTTTAAGGGAATTCAGAAGGGGACTTGAAAAATATTTGACTTATTGGGGAGATTTGACTTATGAAGGCTTAACTGTACTGTACTGTATTTTCTTTTTTTTTTCCTTTTTGTAATTTATTCCCGCTCTGGTGATTATCAGGCCACTCAAGTGGACAACAAAGACCGCAGTGCCCTGGCCACTGTGTCCATGATCCGCGAAGGAAACTTTCCGGAGCGTCTCAAATTTTTGGAGACCATTTACACCGCGGACGTTCTCGAATCCGCGCCAATTAACTCGGTGGTCATTAGACTCGGTTTGAACCGACAGGACAAGGTATACCTCAAGGTAGATGGTAGTTTTCTTCCACCTATACTTTCCCTGCATATATATGGGTGTGCAATATTTCCAAATACACACACATTTGTATATTGTATCATGTGTTTTCTTTTTTTTCTTGTATTAATATGGCTGTAATGGGTCTCTCTTTTTTGACACTTACTGGGAAACAGCTGAAGGAATTTTTTTTGTGTGTGTTCTGGATCAATTGTTGGAAATAGATTCAAATAAGGCAGTCATTCTGGATATGGGGATGTAGACTGGACATACAATACCAGCAGTGTTACCAAACCTTTTTGGTCCTGCAGACAGGCAAAGTTCCATCATAATTTTTTGCAGATTGGCAAATTTCCAAAACAAACTTCTGCGGGCCAACAAACTTTCCTAAAATTTTAGGAGATTCAAAAAAGTTTTGTTTGGAAAACTTTAGGGGAGGTACTTAAACATTTTTTTTTGCAAAATGTAAGTTAAGAATCAACAAAGCAACTGTGGTGGAATGTCCTCAGAAAGTTAGAAAGGTGGGCTTGAAGAAATGCTTCTCAGAATGAAAAATTAAAATAATTAATTTCTGCAGGTGGACATTTGTCTGACGTTATTAGGAAAGAAATCAACTTTTATTTTTCATCAGATAATTTCAACTGCCATAGATTGTTTTTCCAAAATTTCAAATGAAGGGATAGATTTTTCAAATTTATGTATGTTATTTATTGTCTGGAAGTGTCTGTCATATAAAACTACAGTAATTTGTTAGATACAATTCATTTTTCAGGTGATGATGTGTTTTTCATTATCCTGATAAAAACTGTGCTGAGAGTCAATGCATGCTTCAAAAGGCTGGTTTATGAGGTTATCCTTGAACTGTAGTATTGTTTCCCATGTTGATACATTTTTGGAGATTTTAGAAGGGTCCCAGGTGTGTGCAGTTAAAAATGCATGTTGTTTCATTTACCAACTATTTACAGTATTTCAAGATTTGCAGTTGGATTCAAACTAAATATTGTTTTTTTTTTTAATAACAGAGGGTTGTTTATCACTTGGATGCATGTCCTGAGAATCCAGATGAAAAGCAGACTGCCAGGGAAGATTTCAATGCCTTTACAGTCACTTCTCCTGCTGGTGAAGTTGTGCTCATCAAACCCTTGGACTATGAAACCAAGGAAAATTACTGTTACATTGCAACAGCAAGTGATGGAAGACAGGTTAGTTTCAGTGCGTTTCAGATTTTAATTCTGGAAAATTTATTTATGAATTGATGGGTTGTTGAGGGCTATATCAAAACTTTGTATCCCTAATCAAATAAATTAGGAAACCCACATTAATAAAGTCAGACCTATTCAAATTGAACCTCCCTAAGTAAAAACCTTTGACTTGGAGAGGTTTCCTTTTCCTATTCTGATTGTAAAGTAAAACCTTATGAAGGTTAATTATTATTTGTCATATATAAGCAGCTCTTCTCTTAATATAATCAGATCATTTCAGTTATTCAACCGTGTTATCCAAGTTATTCTCAAGTTTATTCCTGCAAGTCAAGCTTGTTGAGTTGTTTATTTGTTTGTACTTGTGTGAAATACAGTTTATCCCTTTGATGTAGGAATTCCGAAATGGAATCGCGGTCCTGTCCCAGACTGATCAACTTGTTTTATTATTTATCAATTAAATACTCAACATCAAATTATATTGAGGCCTTTTGTGCCCAATAAGGTTCAAGCTTAGGGAGGGGGGTTGGATTATGGGAAGTGGGAAACAATTTTTGAGCCTTTTTAATGCTAACAAGGGGCAAATAAAGCTTGCTTATTTATCTATCTACAAGGGTTGGCTCATAAGTTTTGAGACTTTTTGAGGTACAGTGAGACCCCAAGATGTGGACATAATTGGTGAATCAAGAGTGTCCTGAAGTTGGAATGTCCCTAGGTTGAGTCTCATTTTCCAATAGACTTCAATGCTAATGTATTTAATTGATTCTCATCTTTAAAAAAAATTTTAAATAAGTCTGCAAAGCATTTAATAAACATTGTTTTCCTCAACTTAAAATTGTAGAAAACAACTATGCAGAACAAAACCACATAGAATCTCATCTTTTGGTATCAAAAGGAGATTGAAAAGCAAAGAAAAAATATAAGTCTTGCAAAAATATGCACAAATGGTAGAAAAAAACTCTGAAAAAAAGCACAAAATCTGCTTGTTTTTGATTATGAATTAGAGTGAATTTATTGTGAAATCTTTTTTTCAATTTTTGTGAATATAAAATAGCTTTCGATTGGTTCAAGATAAATCAAAATTAAGAAAAATGCTTGGATTTCTTTGGAAAATTTCAGAAAAGTGTCCCTACCGTGAGCCAATGTCTGGATGTTGGGCCTAATTTTTTTTGGTTTTCAAGAGTCCCTAAGTCAAAGTGTCCATATGTTGAGGTGTCCGGATATTGGGGTCTCACTGTAGTTCCAGAAACACGAGTTTCAGCAGTCCCAGAATTCCATTTTAAGGACTGTTTTGATCCTTGGATTTATCCCATGAAAAAAAAAATATGCGTTGAACTCTGCTGAACGTATGTTGTACTACACTCAAGTGTTGCCAAATGAATGGGCTATGCGTGTGAAATTATTATTTTTTGCATTGTTGAAAGTGCGTTGAATCTATTTTCAAAAAGTCTCAAAACGTATGAACCAACCTAGGTATCTATCCATGAACCTCCCTCTAAGTAGTTGTGAACTCTTTTTTTCAATTGTTGAAACTACATTGAATCTATGTTCAAGAGTCTCAAAATGTATGAACCAAACTTGGTATCTATCCATCAACCTCCCTCTAACTTATCCTGTAGCAGTGGAGAAAAGCTGGATTTTTTTTCTTTTTTTCCTGTTTTTTGGCATGCTTCACCACAGAACCGTAAACTGTCCAGTTTTCCCCCGCGGTTGCGCATCTCGCGCCGCGATTAACGACAGTTTCTTCTCTCTAGTCTTCATACTCTTCAATGACGATATATTTCCCATACTGTATTCCTTTTTATTTTTTCATTGTGTATTTCACTGGCGGGGTTTTACGCTGTTGATTGTTGGTGTTTACTAGAACGCGACGGCCGAGATCCGCGTCAAGGTGCTGGACGTGAACGACCACGGGCCGAGATTCAACGCGCCCGAGTACATGTTTCCGGTGCTGACGAGACGCGTGAGACCCGGGCTGAAAATCGGAGCAGTGCAGGTGACGGACGGGGACGTGGCCGACAGGGTTTCCCTGTCGCTGCGGGGACCACACGCCAGGTGCGACATCTGTGTGACTATACTCCGTTATCGTTCTTTTCGATCTTCCTTTTTTCAATCGCCGGAACCTGGTACAGTATACAGTACAGTGAGACCAAGAGATGGGGATTTAATGGGTGGATCAAGAGTGTCCCTAGGTCAATAAGTCTAATTTTCCCTTGGACTTACATTATATAATTTTTAATTGGTGAGTTATGTACAAAATACGCACCATAATTCCATGAAAATGAAAATTGTCTCCCAATTTAAACTGATTCAATCAATATATTTCAACACATTATGGACATTATTGGGGAATTGAATACTGATACCTCTGTATGGTACTTAGAAATGTTGGCATTCTTTGTCAAATTAATGTTCAAGTGAAAAACAGAGAAGGAAGTCATTCTATGCTGGAGGTAATTTTTTTAAATTAGCTAAATGGATGGTAAATTGGTGAGAGAACTGCCCAAGAACTTTTCTTACATCAATTTTAGGGTTGGAAATATCTGTTTCTGGTAATTTGACCTGAAACTTATCTGCAGTATTATCACAAAAGGTCCCTGTGTTGAGTCAGTGTCCTCATGTTGGGCCTTTTTATGAATTTTTCATGGGGAAATAAGTGTCTGCATGTTGAGGTGTCTGCATGTGGGGTCTCACTATCATTTTTTGTCTGTCAGAAGGTGGGATTTCGCAGTAAAATTTAGATGATTAATTGTGGGTACATTTTGTTGTGCTGCCTGATTTTTAGTATGGCATATGTTTGTTTTCAGAAAAGTTTATCCAACTGAGGAATGTATATATATGAAGAAATTTTAGGGAGTGCGGCCATGATACAGTATAAGTTTTCTCATCGTGGAACGATAAATTTAATTTAGACTTATAGAGTAAAGCACACGTTCATATATATAGTCGCTGCGTGGATCACATACAAGGTGCGACATCTGTCTCTTTTCTGCTATCTTGCATTAAAGTTATTTCATGGAGAAGTACTTTACTTGTCTAGGATTTTCTTCTTGTGAAAGGAAAACAAAGGATTGATGGGATAAAAACGTACACGTTGATTTTTTTTCGCTCGCGATGGGGCACAGTCTAGGTGCGACATCTGTTTATTTCTCGCTTTTCTTGTAAGTATTTTTATGCTCCCGATCCCTATTTTCTCATCCATCAAAAGCGAGATTTCACAGTTGATCGAGGCGTTTACGCGTAGACGAAGCAAAAAATAAAAATGAAATGAGCAAACGGTTCGTACAGGTGATGAATTGTTCATTTTCGATATGTGCTTTCACATGGTAGTTCATGTGAACCTACGCGTATATTTTTCCGCTGTCTGATGGACTCTACTGTATATTCTATATATATTCGAAATATCTGTTTCTGTTCGCATAGTTATATTTTTTTCTCGCGATCTTTTGCTTCACCATTATTATTTTCTCATCCATCAAAATAACGATTTTTCATGCTGGAATGAAACTTCAGAAGGGAAAGAGAGAACGAATTGCCAACGGGACAAATGACGCATTGTTCGAACCGTTTTTCCTCCCAGAGAAAAAAATACAGCTATTTCGCACATAATGAGAGACTCAAAGAACGAAAATTCTGCATTACGAAATTTTAAAGGGGAAGAGACTAACATATACTGTATCACGAATTTGTTTCGCATAACGAAATGTTTCAACCCAAAAATTGGTCAAGTATCAACGAATTTAAAACTAAAACTCCGGATTTTCTTTTTTCAAAAAAATTGAGGGAAATGCGAAAAGAAAGGTTTATTATTGGCTCTTCTGATTTTTAGAATTTGAAAAATTATGAGAGGTCAGAGCGAAAACTCATCAGAATTTCATTCTCATGTGATTTATTTCACAATTTAATTCTGGAAACTGGGGAAACAATTTTCAAGGATTTATTGTGGTGTTTTGGTAACAAATTCTAAATTAAACATGTGGGGTTTGTTTCCATTTTCATCCCCATTTGATCTTCATTTTTCCATTATTCAAGACACTATTTTACTTTGAAGAGAACCTTTTGAGAGAGAGAAAAACAATTTCAATGGTATTGGATGGATAAATATATTGTGTTGTTAGATTTTTTTTTTTGCTTCAAGGAAACATGGTGTTGGATAAGTGGTCACATAAAAATGATGATTCATCATAGACTTGAATAAAGTATTCTCACTTGCAATTTCAGATCATTTTCTGTGACAAAAGATGGAAGTCTGTACCTGAAGGAAATGAAGGGCCTCAACGTATCCAATGCTCACTTCATTGTGATGGCACAGGACAGTGGGAATCCACCAAGACAGGTACTGTATTTGCATTTTTTTAAATATTTGCACTCTTTGCAAAGTTTTATCATTTATTCTTTTTCTATAGTCATCTGTGCCAGTTCAAGTTGTTTTTCCTGAGGAACTGGTGGCAACCTGGGGAGGACTGGAAGGATCTGCTTTGTTGCTCATCATTCTGGGGATTTTACTTGGACTGCTGTTTTTCATTGTTGTTGCATTGGTATTCTACATATCCAGAAAGTGAGTTGTTTTTTTTTATGCACAATCAGTTGGAGTTCCCCAGGCTTTCATGTTCTGTAGACTGGCAAATTTCTATGAAATTTTTGCAAACAGAAACTTGATTTTCTCAACTTGTGACTTCTCAACCCAGGAACTTTTTATTGCCTTCAAAGAAACTGAAATGCCACTGTGTTTGAAGAAAAAAAATCCCAACCTACCCCAGGGATGGAAATACAGTGAGACCCCCACATGTGGACACCCACACATGCAGGCAATTTGACAAATGGACACTTATTTTCCCATAAAAAAATGCCCACCATGAGGACCCTGACGCAACATAGGGACATTTTATGATAAAATTGCAAATACATTTCAGGCCAAATTATGAGAAACAGATATTTCCAACCCTAAAATTGATGTATGAAAAGTTCTTGGGCATTTCTCTTGCCAATTTACCATCCATTTAGCTAATTTAAAAAATTATCTCCAGCGTAGAGGGACTTTCTTCTTTCTTTTTCACTTGAATGTTATTTTTACAGAGAATGCCAACATTTCTGTGCACTGTACATAAGTATCAGTGTTCAATTCCCCTAATGTCCATATTGTGTAGTAATATATTGATTGAATCAGTTTAAATTGGGGGACAATTTTTATTTTTATGGAATTATGGTGACTATTTTGCCCATAAAACAGCAATTAAAATTTATTTAAGGTAAGTCTAAGGGGAATGAGACTCAACTTGGCGACATTTTTACTTAGGGACACTATTGATGCACCAATTACGTTTGCATCTTGGGGTCTCACTGTAAGCAGGTTGTTTGCATATCTGGATGTGATCAGGGATAATGGAACCACAAGTTTAACTTCTTTTATCATCTTCCTTTGGTTTTGTTTTGTTTTTCTTTTTAGCAAACGTGTTGGGGGAGCAGACAGTGAAGCCAGTCTGGTGGGCTCTTCCCCACCGCCTCCATCCTCAGTTTTCAATGCCCCAGCCCTGAGTCAAGCCGGCGGTGTCAAGTCCTTGTACATGTCCACCACTCTGTCCTCGCCGGGAGTGACATCTGACCAAGAGAACCTCGTCTCCACCATGCACCGCAACCTCAACGCGTCTCTCGGCGGTCCAAACGGCGGCGGAGGCGGACGCCATTTCCGAAGTCGCACCCCGGAACCCTTCCCAGTGTCTCGCAACACCGGCACTTTTGCTAAAAACACAGTGAGGCGGAGTTTGCATCATCTGCATTATCAGAACGCGTCCATTCAAACGTCGCCGTTGAAGCGGAATAACAAGGCAAGGGCGAGTCAATTGACGCCTGGTGTGGTGAGGAACGGATTGACGAATCCGTTGGCACACAGCGAGGAAGTGGACACCTTCTACAGGGTGTGTTATTTGTTTTTCCCCCCCTGGTTACAACTGATGCATTTTAATATTTCTTACAATGAAGAACACAAAACATTTAATTTATATCTGAGTTGAAACTGAATTCAACAGCTCTTTTATTCTTCATGTGTATAGTATTGATGCATACTATCATAAAGCCATATGTAAGTTAGTTTATGGTAATTACAGTATTCATGCAAATATGAGCATAATTCTTTTCCAGTTGTAGAAGCTCAAAACTAATGAGCTTCTACTCATGCTTATATACAGGTGGTATATAAGTGTATACAGGTAGACTCTCTCTCTACAATGATCTTGTCTACAACAATTTTTTCTGCAGTAAAATTTATCTGGCCCCATGGGTTTCATTCCCCATGTTATGGGGGTTTTCTGTAACAAAATTTTCCTTAAAAACAAATTTTCTGCCCCCTTTAATTTCCTTGTATATAGGGAGAGAGTCCATCAGCATTTGTTTATGCATGGAATTCACACAAATATGTTTTTATATCAGGAAATGTTCCTGTTTGTAGCCCAAAAAATGATCAAGCACTTCTTTCTTTCAGTTCTTTTAAAATTTAAATTAAAAATAGCCAAGAAATAGCCAGCTCTTAGCACTTCAAAATTCATGATTTATTGACTGGCAGAGAAGAACAAGGATTGCATGACACCTTTTTCCCTTTTTTTTTAAAAACACTTAAATTTATAGTTGGAAATTTTAGGTTCCTGGAAAGTCTGAACAGTTCATAAGTGGGTAGTTATATTTCAATATTAATTTACCAGTGTTTGATTTTGTGCAATGGAAAATCTAGGTAGTTCTCATATATTGGCATGAATATGACAAATGTTCCAAATTGATTTAGCTCTGATTGGTTTTCTGAAGATTGAAAATTTCCACCATGTGACGCACCTATGATTTGTATGAAAAATTTCTGAAAATGTAGAAAAGTTGGTGCCCACATCACATGCAGCTTTTTTGCATTTCAAAAAAAACATGGGAGTGGTAATTGAGTAAAATACAGTGCAGTCATGTTCTGCATCATGTACTCATACTCAGAACTGCAGATGACTCAACAAATACTTTTTGAAAGATGGTGTTCATGCTATACTTGTTTGTTCATATAAACTTCAGGCATTTATTATTCCACCATTAAAAAACTTGTAAAGTTGTTTGCATTAAAGATTTATATAGTGTTGAGAAAATGAAAATGATTCAATTCCAGGTTCAACTCACATCAACGTCTTGTTCCTCTCTCTCATCCCACACCAAAGAATTGACCTTTGATTTCGCAGATCCAATTCTTTGCTGCTGCTGCTGCTGCTGAGAGAAGCGCTGTTTGCCAGAGTTGCCAACGTCCTCACCCCGTTTGTTATTCTTGTCTCGCATTGGAGGCGAATACGAAGCCTGTGACGATTCTGAGCCATCTTCTGACCCGGACGACGTGAGCACTGGAGTAGAAAGTTCCCTGGTGACCGGTGGCGCCGGTGCTGGCGCCTTTTTCCGGTTGTTGGCGCTGGGCGGCGGCGGCGGAGGCGGCGGCGCCTGGACCTTATTGGCGTCGTGTCGGGACCGGATCGATTGTTCCTTCAATTTCCAGAAGATGAAAAAAAAATAAATGGTGAGTCTGTGAGTTTTGAAAACAGGGATACAAGTTTTATTGTGGGAATACATTGAAAATTTTCACTAAATTGTACAGTGATATTCTGGACCTTAAATTGCTTCTAAAATGCGTTGACAGGGCACTTAACTTGGAGACAGGGGTTCATTTGCCCAATTTAGTCAGTCATATCCTTTCAAAAGCACATCACGTTCCATTCTTTATTGCTTATTCTTTCCTGTTTCAATGTAATTATAGCCAAAAAAAGCCTAATAAATTTGACTCATGGAGGTTTTTGAGAAAGAGCCTTTGAGTTAGGGAGGTTTTTAAGGCATTGTTTCTAAGGGAACTCTGATGGGGATTTTGAAATTGTTTACTTAATTAGGAAGGTATACAACTTAGGTCAGGTTTGACTTAGCAAGGTTCAACTACATTATTTTTAATGCAATTTGATGTAACAAGGTTCTACTGTAACACCTTTTTGTTATACAGTAGTAAAGATTTCCATCATCTTCCAATGAATTATGATTTATGATGAAATGTTAATGCACCGTTCACCCAAGTGTGGCACTACTTTTGCTGTGACCCCACAGTAGGTGCACACCAGGGTCACAACTGGTGCATATGGGATATTCTGGGGTTACAAGTGTGCACTCCTGTAGAGGAAATTTTGCTACCATTCCAGGGTTACACTTGGTGCACAAATGTGAAATAACAGGAGCATCACACAAATGCACCAACTGTAATCTTGGTGTAACTTATTTGTTTACAAATGTGACCCTGAGTAATCCTGGTGTGAGCACACAAATGGTGCACATTGGGGATATGCACGTGCAACAGAATTGAACTTTGGTACACTTCAGGTGCACAGCAGGGTCACTGCGTAGAATTATGAACAAATCCCCAGTGTGCACCAATTTCCCCACTCAGGGCAGTGCAACCTGATTTTCAAAGGAAATCCAGTACTTTCCTGTTATCTCAGTACCCATTTTTCTTTGTCTCGTGAATTCAGTAGGTTAGGTCAGGTTATGTTAATTGAAAGATATTTGTAACTAACATAACCTGACCTAACCTAGATGAAAGAAACTTCACTTCACCTAACTGCCTCCCAAAATCAGTTTCTGCTTTCTTTGGGTTTCTGCTGAAACTGATTTTGGGAAGCAGTTAGGGAAAGTTAGGTTAGGTCAGGTTAAGTTAATTGAAAGATATTTGTAACTAACATAACCTGACCTAACCTAACTTTACCTAACCGCCTCCCAAAATCAGTTTCAGCAGAATGCGGAAAAAAGAAATTTACAGTTTCTGGTAGGTGCACGGTACTGAGATAAGAGGAAAGTACTGGAAATCCTTGTGGAACTTTACTTTTGATGTCTATTTGAATGCTGTCTATTGATGTCTATTTTTTATCAAGATTTAATTTTGGCTGGAAAAATAAACTCGGATTAGAACTATGCTTTAAAAAAACAAAAAAAAACAAATAACACACCCTGTAGAAGGTGTCCACTTCCTCGCTGTGTGCCAACGGATTCGTCAATCCGTTCCTCACCACACCAGGCGTCAATTGACTCGCCCTTGCCTTGTTATTCCGCTTCAACGGCGACGTTTGAATGGACGCGTTCTGATAATGCAGATGATGCAAACTCCGCCTCACTGTGTTTTTAGCAAAAGTGCCGGTGTTGCGAGACACTGGGAAGGGTTCCGGGGTGCGACTTCGGAAATGGCGTCCGCCTCCGCCGCCGTTTTGACCGCCGAGAGACGCGTTGAGGTTGCGGTGCATGGTGGAGACGAGGTTCTCTTGGTCAGATGTCACTCCCGGCGAGGACAGCGTGGTGGACATGTACAAGGACTTGACACCGCCGGCTTGACTCAGGGCTGGGGCATTGAAAACTGAGGATGGAGGCGGTGGGGAAGAGCCCACCAGACTGGCTTCACTGTCTGCTCCCCCAACACGTTTGCTAAAAAGAAAAATAACAAAACAAAACCAAAGGAAGATGATAAAAGAAGTTAAACTTGTGGTTCCATTAACCCTGAGTCCCTGATACATCCAGATATGCAAACAACCTGCTTACAGTGAGACCCCAAGATGCAAACGTAATTGGTGCATCAATAGTGTCCCTAAGTTGAAATTTCCCTAAGAACAGTCTCATTTTCCATTAGACTTACATTATATAATTTTCAGTTGGTGTTTTATGGACAAAATACTGACCATAATTCCATGAAAATAAAAATTGTCCCCCAATGGAAACTGATTCAATCAATATATTCCAATGGAATATGGACATTTGGGGAATTAAATACTGATACCTCTGTAAATTACATATAAATGTTGGCATTCTCTGTAAAAATAACATTCAAGTGAAAAAGAGAGAAGGAAGTCTGTCTATGCTGGAGGTACTCTTTTTAAATTAGCTAAATGGATGGAAAACTAGCAAGAGAAATGCCCAAGAACTTTTCATACATCAATTTTAGCGTTGTAATTTGGCCTGAAATGTATTTGCAATTTTATCACAAAATGTCCCTATGTTGAGTCAGTGTCCTCATGTTGGGCCTTTTTTTATTAATTTTTTATGGGAAAGTAAGTGTCCCTATGTCAAATTGTCTGCATGTGGAGGTGTCCACATGTGGGGGACTCACTGTATTTCCATCCCTGGGGAAGGTTGGAAATTTTTTTCAAACACATTGGCATTTCAGTTTCTTTGAAGGTAATGACAAGATCCTGGGTTGAGAAGTTACAAGTTGAGAAAAATCTAGTTTTTGTTTGGAAAAATTTCATGAAAATGTGCTAGTCTGCAGGCCCAAAAAGCCTGGGGAACACCAACTGATTGTGCATAAAAAAAAAAACAACTCACTTTCTGGATATGTAGAATACCAATGCAACAACAATGAAAAACAGCAGTCCAAGTAAAATCCCCAGAATGATGAGCAACAAAGCAGATCCTTCCAGTCCTCCCCAGGTTGCCACCAGTTCCTCAGGAAAAACAACTTGAACTGGCACAGATGACTATAGAAAAAGAATAAATGATAAAACTTTGCAAAGAGTGCAAATATTTAAAAAAATGCAAATACAGTACCTGTCTTGGTGGATTCCCACTGTCCTGTGCCATCACAATGAAGTGAGCATTGGATACGTTGAGGCCCTTCATTTCCTTCAGGTACAGACTTCCATCTTTTGTCACAGAAAATGATCTGAAATTGCAAGTGAGAATACTTTATTCAAGTCTATGATGAATCATCATTTTTATGTGACCACTTATCCAACACCATGTTTCCTTGAAGCAAAAAAAAAAATCTAACAACACAATATATTTATCCATCCAATACCATTGAAATTGTTTTTCTCTCTCTCAAAAGGTTCTCTTCAAAGTAAAATAGTGTCTTGAATAATGGAAAAATGAAGATCAAATGGGGATGAAAATGGAAACAAACCCCACATGTTTAATTTAGAATTTGTTACCAAAACACCACAATAAATCCTTGAAAATTGTTTCCCCAGTTTCCAGAATTAAATTGTGAAATAAATCACATGAGAATGAAATTCTGATGAGTTTTCGCTCTGACCTCTCATAATTTTTCAAATTCTAAAAATCAGAAGAGCCAATAATAAACCTTTCTTTTCGCATTTCCCTCAATTTTTTTGAAAAAAGAAAATCCGAAGTTTTAGTTTTAAATTCGTTGATACTTGACCAATTTTTGGGTTGAAAAATTTCGTTATGCGAAACAAATTCGTGATACAGTATATGTTAGTCTCTTCCCCTTTAAAATTTCGTAATGCAGAATTTTCGTTCTTTGAGTCTCTCATTATGTGCGAAATAGCTGTATTTTTTTCTTTGGGAGGAAAAACGGTTCGAACAATGCGTCATTTGTCCCGTTGGCAATTCGTTCTCTCTTTCCCTTCTGAAGTTCCATTCCAGCATGAAAAATCGTTATTTTGATGGATGAGAAAATAATAATGGTGAAGCAAAAGATCTCGAGAAAAAAATATAACTATGCGAACAGAAACAGATATTTCGAATATATATAGAATATACAGTAGAGTCCATCAGACAGCGGAAAAATATACGCGTAGGTTCACATGAACTAC
>CAJPEX010000557.1:21490-35687 GCA_905338405.1 Notodromas monacha
GGGGGGGGGGGGGGGCAGATAAAAAATGAACCCAGCAAAGCCCATGTTTAAAGGAGTTTGTATGCTTGAGAAACCCTCTAGTGATGTAACAATTAGTAAGCAACTTTGGAACATCCACCCTCACAAATCTTTGCAGGAGTTGCTTATAAAATTGTTAGAGTCAAAAAATTTGTGCTAATGTTTAACTTTTATTCAGAATACAGTACTGTACATGTTTATGATCAATAATTAAACCTCTTTTTGAAGATATCAGTCTTTTAACCCCTAAAAAACATCTGAAATGACCACAAAATGAAATTATTGAATACTTTATATATGCAGGTCTAATTTTAAGAAAATATTCCTGTCACTCAATAACTTTCAAAATCTCATTATAACAAATTATTCATTATAAAACTTTTTTTAAGTTCCCACAAGTTTATTGTAGCAATATTTTACTGTAATACCATTTCTTTTTTTGAATTTATTCACAAACCAAATTTATACACATAATTCATTAAAAAGTTTGGAAAAAACATTGACGTCGAATCTTGGATTTGAATGAATATTTCACAGGATATTCCAGGGGGAGAAAATCTCTATGCTTCGAAAAGAAAAATCTTCTGCAACTGAAAAAAAAAGATTTTCAAAGATTCGAAAGCCCCAAATATGAGCAGGAAAAAATTTTAAAACGTACAGTGCCGTATTTATTCATTTTTTCTGATAGTTCACAAATATTGTACGTACAATACACACTTTCAAAATATTCAAGAAAACCATAATTCTGAAGTGAAAAATGGTTCTCGATCTCGAGTCACCAAAAAAAATTACCCTGCACAGAAATACTCCGGGGGGAAAGTGACTGCTGAAGATAAACCGCAAATTTTCTTCGCCCAAAAAAGGCAAAAAAACGGCAAGAAAAATTGCAAAAAATAAAACTGTCTTTCTGCTTAGTCAACTAACCTTGACAACCAAAGTAAACGGGGTGAAAAGTGCATCGTCTGGAACGTCGTGATACACGTACAAAGCCCCATCTTTCGGGTTGATGGTAAAATACTCTGATTCCTCTCCATCTGGAACAAAGACGCAAAAAAAAAACATACCTCAGTTTTTTTTTGTGCATTTTCTTTCAATGTTTCACAAAAAATAACGTGATCAAAAAGTAAATAGGAAGTCAAATAACCTCGTCAGTCACAACGGGAGATAATAAACACTTCAGTCAGTCACGTGTTTGAAATGCGAATGACCGCGAAAATTCTCACAGAAACGTTAAGATCTGATAGTTCTTTTTTTTTAGAAAAAAAAAATTATTCGCCAGGTGGCTTCCGAAGAATAAAAAAAAAACAGAGTGAGACTCGGAATCATCTGCGAAAAAGCAGGGAATTTTTTTTTTATCAAACGGGTTTTCCCTATATTTTATTTTTGAGTGGGATTGATTATTCTGAAATCTTTCGAGGTCCAACAATTATTTTTATTTATTCTTCAATTTGTTTCAAAAATCAAATTTAAAATCAAGAAAAACGTGATTTTCCCACGGGGATATTCTTCATAAATCTGAAATGAATTCTTGAATAATTTCAAAATAAAAAAATTAATATCGCATGTTTGGAGACTTCATAGGATTAATGACCGCCGAATTTTCCCACAGAAAAAATAAGAATGGCTAAAAAAATCACCAAGATTTTTCTCCAGATGGTGGATATTTAAAAAAAGGTTAAAATCATCTTTAAAAAACAGTGATTTTTTAAATCTAATGATTTGCGCTGCTTTTTCCTTATGATTGTGAATGTGTGATAGATCTTTGAGGTCTGACAAAATGGGCTTTTTTCCAAAACAAATTCATGTTTTGACTCACTCATCAGCAAAGAAAAGATCACTGGCATACCAAGGCCAGTGTCCTGGTCATAGGCCATAATTGGCTTGGGTCCAACAGGCACTCTTGCTCCCTGAAATTTGGCAAGCAAAAACCACTTTTAAAATACAAGTAAGAAATGAAAAAAGGTTGAATGAAATACTGTATTGATACAAATACCAGGTGCAACTTTCTGTAATAAAAAAAATTAAAATGGGGTGCATATCATGCATGCAGGTACAGCAGTGCAAAGTTCTCTGCAGAAATGTTCACATTTTGGTGTGCATCAAGGATTACTTTCAAGTTTCAAGCAAAATGCTTTAGAAACTATGGGAGAGGTGAAACATTAGGACTTAGGATGGATTCAATTGCTACAATTGAATCTAAATTGATTTTTTAATGCTGAAATTTTTTGCTTTATTACAATTTTTACTTTATTAAAATTGTTGCTTCATTACAATTATTACTTTATCACAATTTTTGCTTTATTACAATTTTTGCTTTATTACAATTTTGGCTTTATTACAATTTTTGCTTTATTACAATTTTTGCTTTATTACAATTTTTGCTTTATTACAATTTTTGCTTTATTACAATTTTTGCTTTATTACAATTTTTGCTTCATTACAATTTTTGCTTTATAAAAATGTTTACACAGATGAAAGTCTCTCAGCCAAATCTTTGCTGATTTAAATTTCCAGTGAATCACAGATCAATTCCCCTCAGACAAACTCATTTTAAACCTTTTCAAGTCAACTACTTTTGCCTAAAACATTGCTTTTTCAAAATATTCAATGACCATTGTGCTGTTGAAACTGGTGCTAATTTTATAACACCTGTTCCAGTCTTTTAGATAGCCTGGAACATCAAATGCAAATTTTTATCTTGTTGCTTCTCACAAAGAATTAGGCAAATTCCTCTGATCTAGGTGATGATTAGAGCATAAACAGATTTTTGTTCAAAACTTACATAAATTAAGTCTCATTTCCCATCTCTTAGACTTCCTGATTCAACTTTTTGGAGTCCACTGAAATTTGAAATAGAGAGGTTAAAAAGGGGTTTGTAACTTATGCAGACATGTTAGTTGTTTCCCACATTTTTAGTTCTTATACATTAAGGTGCATATTTCACTTAAAAGGGTGTTGCATTGGTGTATAGCAGTTGAAATTATCACAAACAAAGTACAAAAGGAATAAAAACTTGACTCACTCTCACTGGTGGCTCTGGTACAATCCCATAATAACTTTCCTCCAAAAATTTTGGATTTCTGTCATCACCATCCAAAACTTGGACAGTAAGACTGGTTTCTCCATATAAAGGGGGTTTCCCTTGGTCCTGGAAATTTATAGTTCTGTTCGTATATTCGTTCAAAGAACGGTTATTGAAATAAACCCTCTTCCTTTACAGAGTGGACTCGGGACTATCAGTGACTCTTGACCCTGTTTCAGAGTTTTAGGTTGACGAAGGAGTTGATTATCTTCCCATTCAAATTGGAAGCAAATGAAACATAATCCTATAATAATGCAGTCAAAGTATGTTAAAACTCTCCAGCAGGTGAAATTTTCAAAGCTGAAAACTACTGTATTTCAGAAACTTACAGAATAAGCATCAGGAACAATACTGTAAGTGATTGTGCTAAATGGTCCATCTTGGTCCTCATCTTTTGCCAGCACTTCAATCACTGTGCTTCCAACAGCAGTCATCTGAAAAGTAAATTCAGGAATGATTTTTATTCACTGAAATGCAGATCTCTTCAGCTTGAAGAAAATAAATCTTTTTTGGCTGCACATGATTTGAAATGAGTGTTTGATTTTATTTTTCCCACCAGTTTCTCAGAAAGAAAGAAGTGACTTAAAAGTTTGTTGTTGTGTTCCACCATCATGGATTTTTTGCTTTTACCTTTCTTAGTGCATCACCATAGCTAACCATAATGAAGTTGAACCTTTTTGGCTTAAACCAGTGTTTCCAAACATTTTTGTGCCCACAGACTGAAAAATTAAAAAAAAAATTATGCAGACCCTCAAAGTTTCATACAATTTCTGCAGACTCAAAATTGTTTTAATTGCAAAGACTCCTTGGCAGGTATTTGAAAATTTCTGCATTTTTGAAAAATTTTAAGTTTAGCACCAATGACGATGCAGCTATAGACCAATGTTGTCAAAAATTGGAAGGGTGGGCTTGAAGAAAGGTCTCTCAAAATGCAAAATAGAAATAATTTTTTTCAGCAGGTTAAAATTTGTCTGAAGTGTCGTGTGGAGAAAAGAAAACTTTTATTTTTCATCAGATGATTTTAACTGCCAATGTCTTTCCAAAAGTTTAAATAAAGATAACATACTATTCATTGCTACTTTTGATAAATGTATTGTGCTGAAAATTTCCTTGCAGACTGGCAAAAAATTCTGCAGACCGGTGCTGGTCTTTGGACCATGGGTTGGGGAACACTGGCTTAAATCTCCCTCAGTCAGAAACCTATCTAATTCAAATTTAAAGTTAACCCATAACAAATTTCCTCAATGGAAATGTATTTTAAACCTTCCAAAGTCAAGCATTTTGGCTCTAAAATCTCCCTTTGTCAAATATTCTGAAGAATTCATGTTATTCATCTGGTGATAAATTTCAAAACACTTTTTTCCAGGAAAAGGAAACATCAATCCAAATAATTTACACAGCAAGGAATCATGTAACTTAGGGAATAATGGAAGTATATGAGCAATTATAAAAATAATTAATTATTATTATACAATAATAATTATTGTATTTATGATGCTATCAAATCATGTTCCTAATTGATATTAACCTTAAGCAAAATTTAGTCAATACAGTACTGTATTTCCAAACTCAAAAAATTCTAAGTCAAACTTCTGTTCAGACCCTCTCTGAATTTGACTTGGAGAGATTCAACTTTATTTCATAAATGCATGGTATTGGGCATGCACGCTAACGTACATTATAATACCTAAAGTTTGTAGAAATATCCTCCCCTCCTCAAAATCGCAGTGCCAGGCACAACCTGGTAGCATCTTCAATGATTACTTTTTCCTGTTGCCATTAGAGTAATAAAACCTTATGAAGGTTGATGATTGCAAATACTATATAAGCAGCATCCTCAAATTCTCTAATTAGATCAGTTGCGTTCAGCTGTGCGTTTATTCAAGTTATCCAAGCCTGAGCTCGTTGCGTTGTTGCTGTTATTTGTTTATTCCTGAAATATATTTTACTATCTTAAACTAGGAATTCCTAAAAGGAATCCCAGTCCTGTCCCAGACTGATTAACTTGTTTTATTTATCTAACACTGGACATCAAATTATATTGGAAACTCTGTCATCCTCAATACATGGCAAAGTTTTATTAAATACAGTTAAAATAATTCCCTCATAAAATTCAAATTTCAAAATTTTAAAGTCTTATTATTAAAAGAAACTGATTTATTGGGAATAAAAATCCCATAGATTTAGGAAAAACTACCACAGCTTCTTCCTACATTTTTAGCAACAAAGCATGAAAAATGTCTCATATATCCAAGAATTTTCTCAAAGAAAAACACAGCAGATTCAATTGAAAAATAAATGTTCACTCCACGTACCTCTGAAACGTTCACTGCGTATGGTCCTCCAATAAAATAAGGCGCTCTGTCATTCGCATCCAAAACTTTGATATACACCGGTATCACAACAGGCTGAAACAAGTGCCAAGCAAAATAAGTCTCTGTCAAATGCATAAATATATTTTTAAAACATTTTTGAAAGCAACAAAACACTCACAGCCTCAGACGATCCAACCCGAGTACATTCGACTTTCAAATCCACTTTCGAGGGACCATCCAGTTCCTATTGAAATGAAATAAAAATAAAAACGATGGCAAATTAAAAAAAAGCTACCAAAATTGTAAAAAAAAGATAAATCTTCAAGAAAAAAGTATATTTAAAATGAAAAAGAAAAACGTGTGGCACCTCTTTGTCAAGTTGGTAAGCGAGTCTCAGGATCTTCGACCCGGGGACAATTTCAACAGCAGGGTTCCCATTGGAAATCTGCAATTGCAAATTTATGTCTTGTTGGGGTTCACCCAAAACCCCAACCTGGCCGATATCTGCACCCACATTCGCATTCTCGTGCACCAGCAGTGTTTGCGACGATCCACCATTTGCCAAAAAACACCGTCGATCTAAAAAAAAAAAAACGCAATTTTTCCTTCGCAGATTTTTGTTTGAACAAAAAACTCTAAAACCTCGTTCTAGACAATTAATTGACGATTTCTAAATTATTTCAATTTAATTCCAATTTTTTTAATTTCGAAAAGCGTCAGATATATTTTTTTCATCTCAATACATCAATATCAAAACACGAATAGAACCCAGAAATTTCGCGTCCAGGTGCGTGGTATCCCGGATATCGACCCACACACAAAAAAATGCAAAAAACGACAGGGAATGTCAGATAAAAGTGCTGGTGTCGCTAACCCCGTCACCAAGTTGTTCAACTAGTGTCGATCGATCGTCACGCTTCTTCGACCGTGAAACTTCCGCTATATTCCTGCGACAAACGTTCCCTCATCAAAATAACTTTTCGTTCAAAAGCGTACCTCCAGGTCAGTAGACTGTTTTTTTTTCTGTGGTAAATATATCGTGCATGTAAAATAAAGAAATGCTCAGAAAAATTCCGAGAGATGTTTATTAATATTTGACCTGAATACTGCGCTATTTGGAAAAAAAGTGGAACTGCGAACATTGTCATTTAAACTGGACGGCAAAGTATGTCTCATTAGCAATCGACGTTTATCATCATTATCAAAAATGTAGTACAGTAATTTATTTCGCCCACGCAATAATATACAGTAGGTTATACACGCACTTACCAAAATTCAGCCATGCCTAAATTATTATATAATATTAAATAGTACTTGAAATTAAATGACTAAAAGGCCATCTATTTCAAGAAATCATCCGATTTTTCTTGCAATCAAAAAAATGCGAATTATATTTTCATGCCGATTTTTTCTAGCAGATTGACGAAGTTGAATTTTCTGGACCAATTGAATCTTCTTCTTTTTTGGCGAGAAGAACATTGACTTCAGAATTTCATAGAATATAAAAGGTATTATAATTATCATTCTAAATATTCTAGAAATGGTAAAAATGGATCTAGGACAATTTGAGACAGACAATTAAAAACAGGGCCAATTTGAGACCAGACCAATTTGAAAAAGGGCCAATTTGAGAACAGGCCAAATCAAGAGAGGAGTTGCAAGTCAACTGAATGTTGTCCAAGACACAATAAGCCATGTGCTGCAAGTCAACTAGATGTCGCTCACAATGCATGCCACATCTCACAGAACAAAAAAGAACACAACAGAAACATCCTTTCAACAGTTGAATTGAAAAAAAATACATTTCACAAAGATAGAATCTTCATGAAATATTCCATAAGGATTTACTCAGAATCAAAAACACTGGGGGAATCCTAACTGGACCAACCTTCCTCATCAACCTCCAGGAGATTTTCAAATAGATGCCTTTTGTTTTTCGGAATTTTTGTAATGTGAAATGCATGTTTCCAAAATTATTTAAACGTAATAAATAAATGAAATAAAATAAATAATTGATAATAATTATTATTATAACAATAAATAGTACTAAATAAATATGTATTTATTTATAGATGATGTAAGTGTATTATATAATAATTGTAATACAAATAATAATATTTATTATTATTTTTTAATTAATTTAAATTGACTGTTTAGTAAATTATGAAATTTTTTCCAGATACCAAAATACCAGCTGAAAAAATGTTATGGAAAATAAGCCTCACATGAAGTTTCTACTGTACTTTTAAAATAATCATCCCTTATTTGTTCACAGTAAGCATGAATTAATGAACCTAAAAAGTCCTGTATAAACCTGAAGAGCGTTTCCCCCCGATTTTCTGCTAAAATTCGAATGACGTGACATGAATTTCACTTCGGGATATACTGAATGGATCCATTTCTGCGTAAATAGAAAATGGCGTGCTGGGGAATTAGCATAGTTTCGGTTCGTGCGGGGAATATTTAAATTTTATAGCACAAAACCCTCCTTGAATGCAAAATTAAAATCTGCGTGCCCATCCAGTGGTTGACCTAGTTAATTGAAAGCCACTCTCCCTCTTTTTCCTCGGCAAATTCCGCCAGAAAAACAAAAAAAACCGGCGTGTTAAAATAAAAACTACTCTTTCTTCGCCGAGAAAATTCTAAAAAAAATAAAACATTTCTCTTTTTCAACTACGGTAAATTTGAACCTCAATGACTCGAAAAATACCTCCATTTTTCGAATTAAAAAAAATCCATTTCTGAATTTCCCGAGGAACAATGCATTAAAAAAACCTCCCAAACTCAAAAGATTCCCTCCTCAAACCTGCATTAATTTATTTTCTGGGGACCTTTTGGCTATTATTTTATTGACACAGGAAAGAGAAAAGCAATAAAAATTGTAAATTGATGCTTTTTGAAAGGAAGTGAAAAGCTAAGAGGGCAAAAATACCCTTGCCTCCAAGTTCAGCATCCTGTTGACTCATTTAAAAATAAGCTTGAGGCCTAAAATATCACTAACTACAATTTCCCGGCCCATTTGCAAATAAACTAAATTATCACAAAGGCCTAAAATATCGCTAATTACCATTTTCCTGAAATACTTCTTTCTTTCTTCCTACAAAAGCCCTTGTTCTTCAAACAGGAAACTTCTTTAACTCGAATTTATTTTGCTTGTCCCTCTGGAAGTTCGACTTGAAGTGGTTTGACTGGGTACTCATGACGAGGCATATTGCCAAATTTTTTCGTCAACGGGGTAAACAAAAAATGACAGGTTTCCCCTCCCTTTACTTTTTTCTCGCAAAAGCAAATTAATAATGTGCAGAACGGATTCCGCATTAAAGGCAACCAGCCTGAGAGGGAACAACGACCTCAGGGCAGGGAAAAAAGAAAATCGATCCCTTATACGGTTGTAGGGCGTTTCGCGCGGGTGACCAAACGTGACCCTTATTTTTCAGGAAGCATATATATATATAAGCGAAAGAAAAAGAAGCCATATTTCTTTCCAAAGCGGGGGCTCCAAAAATTAGAAAAATTTCGCATTCAAATAATAATAAAAAAAAACTAGAAGCCCACAAAAGGTTTATTTGCCAATAACTGAAAATTAAGCAAAGTCAACAGCCCAAATTTGTTTTTTCCAGAATTATGAGCTTTTCTTCCTCAAGCTTTACTAAATATTGTTCAGGACTATGGAATTTATTTCCATGTAATCATGGGAGGTGTCGTGGGTTCATTGGATCCCAGACAAAGGAATTGAATTGTGCAGCCATCAGAATGCAAGTTTTGAATAAGAATTCAAACTCTTTTGAGAGGAGTTCATTCTCATTGCCTAGATTGTCATTTGACTGTTGATGAAATGGTTGTTTGGAATGGCAGAGTCAATTGTAAGATTGGATGGTTAGCTCAGAAGAATGAATAAGATAATTTAAATTAAAAGGCCATTTTAACGCAAGATTCTCACTTCTCCTCTCAAATTGGAATGAAGGCTTTTATGCCCAGGTGCTCAGACTGGGTCAAGAAAAAATTAGGTGATTTCTCCCTGGCTCAGGATTGGCTGATTTATGGAAAATGAAGGAATTGATGACCACTTCTTGGCCTTGGGTGAGGCTCAGTGAGTCTTGCAAAAAGAGGATTTTGGCAAGGCTCACTGGCCTTGAATGCAACAGGTTTTCTTGGCCAGATGCAGCAGCTGTGCCACTTTGGGACATGACAGGAGGTGTGGCAGAATAATTAGATCACCAATTATATAATGCTCTGGAATAATTGAATTGGGCTGGTGTTAGATGGCAGTCCATGTTAATTGAATATTTGAGCCATTAATTTACCCCTTTTCAGCCAATCAGGTGCAACAGCACAGATTCCTGAAAGGGGAGAGAGTGAAAACCATAGAAAGTCACTCTTCCAACATTTTTGATATACCTATTTCTGAGTCAGTCTGCTGCTACTCATTGCTTGAATTGCTTCTGATATTTTTATCATGTATGTTCTGTGAATTAATCATGGGGAAAAAGGGAAATGCATTTATCCTTTTATCTTTTTGGGATTTCTTGAAGAAATCCCCAGCTGAACCCCACTGCTGAATGACGTGTTTCATTTTTGGAATTGATCCTTTCCTTGTCTCCTTTTGTAATCCTCAATTACAACAGGTGTTGCTTGAAGTCCTGTCATGCTTTTATTAAGCCTCACTCAGTTTCATTAGGTTGTTCTTTTACAATGTTTCGAGTCATTGACTTGACCCAGATAAATTTATTTTGGTTTCAGTGTGTCTTGGTTTGATGAGGGATTCAAGCAACATCTGCCATAAGAAAGCTTTTTTGGGGATCCACACTCTGAAATTACCCATTATTGGAGGTTTCCTTTTCTTAAAATTGTCAAGTCAACAATAGTGAAAACCATAAAACTATGAATGCAAGTGAGGGAGAAGGTTATTTTTACAATTCATTTATTCTTATAGGCACATAGTTATTATCATCCCACTCTTTTGTTTACCTGTTGTGCATTATTTTTATGGAAAAGCTGGATTTTAGCTAAAGGAAATTTTTTCTTTCATTTATAAACCAATGTTCTATCTCTGAAAGTTTGGTTTCAACAACAAAAGCAAAAAAAAAAAAAAGGTTTTGAAAAAATTTTCCGCAATAATACACTCGTCATTAATGCATCTAGTTTCCAATTTTTTAATTTTAATTTTGTCACACCGGAAGTTTGCGGTATTTCTTTAAAAACTTAAATTCGTTGTAACGTAACAAATACAGACTTCCACCTACAGTTATTGAGAAAATTCATTATTAGCAGGAAAAAAATGTGCTGGGGGGAATTTTTTCGTTCTGCTTATGATGGCTAAATTTGAAATACACAGGAGGATTTTTTTCTGAATGAAAATCTATAGCTTCAATTTTACCCCCATCAGAAAAAAAAGGCAAGTGAGTGACTGGCGGAACGTAGCAAAACCAATTTTTTTTTCTCGCCCTGTGGCCATAATCATCATTTTTCCTTCCGTCACATGCGATTATTCCTTCTCGTGGTCTTTATTTTTTTTTTACGTCAAATAGTTTTTCTTTTAATTGACTAGTGGGGGAAACGGAAATGTGGAATAGAGTTTTCTAGCGTGAAATTCAAAAACAAAACAAAAAAATGTCAGGCATTGCATTTCACGGAAAAAATTGCGCAAAAATTTTTTTCGCAGCTAGATTTTTTAGATGCGTAACTTCGAGAGATACATTTTTTGAAAAATTAATGAAAGAAGGTGGAATTGGGTCGATTTAAACTGAGAATAACATCCTGCGGCTTGAATATTCACTAAAAGACTGAACATAAACAATAAAGGGTTATTTCCATGAAAAATCCACTCAAAATACAGCCAGGGTCGATGCAAAAAAAAAGGTACAGAATTTCGAAACTTCATCATCTTTTTCAAAACTCAAGCTGTTGAAGAAACCGTTAAAATAAAATGCATTAAACCTTCTTCCAGGTAAAGTTGCGTTTATTAAAGAAAAATTATGAAGGGATAAAAACAAATTAAATAACAACATGTTTCACATATGAAAATATTTAAAAAAGCTAAATAATGTATTGTCTAGTTTTTGGTACAAAATTGAAATGGTTTTAGTCCATGCAAATGAGATAATAGAGATGACATTTTAATTGTTCATTCAACTAAACCTCATACAGAAAGAAGCTGAAGACCTTGTGCTTTAAATTAATTTTTACACATATTTTTGTTACCAATGTCAGGGAATGAATGGGGGTATGCATACATGTCAGATGTCCAGTTGTATTTCATGTTGTATTTTATTTTCTTTTATTTTTGTTATCAATTTGTGCTTTCCTGTTCTGAAGTGATTAAATGTCATTGAGTGGATTTGGGTTTGGTGGGAAGGGGGTTTGGTTGTGGAAATCTTGATTGAACCTTGTGAACGCTGAAAAGCGGCAAATAAAGTGTTCTGTTCATTCATCATTCACATTTTATCTTCACTGGTCTTTAAAATTTGTGAATTTCAGGAAATCAAGAGTAAATTCATTTAAATTTTCTGTCTCCACTCTTACTACATTTGAACCCCTCTAGGTCAAATTCCAAATTCAAATTTTCTGAGGCCTTTTTGTCATTATTTCCTTATATATAAAAAAAGACAAACAATGAAAGAAAGGATTTGATGCATATTGAAAGGAAGTGAATGATTATAATTGAGCATAAATGGACCCCTGCCTCCAAGTTCAGCAAACTGTAAACTCATTAAGAAGCAAGTTTAGGCCCAGAATATCCTCATTTACAATTGCCTGCATTTTTTTATTCTTCCCTTCTCCTCACAAAAAAAAAATGTTCAACTTGACACTTCCAAAAATCGAAACCTCCCTAAGTAGAAATTTTTTTTTCTGGTCCCCAGAAATTTGACTTGAAGATGGTTCAACTGCATTTTATTTTGGCAAGAAAAAAACCGAAATTTCAGAATCATCAACATAACCAAGCACCAAAATAAAATAAAAGTAAACTCTCACCCTCAGTAGTAGCCTGAACCCCAAGAGCAGTGGCGGCAATAACGGCGGCAATCATCAGGGCGCCCAACACGAACCGTCGACGACAGCATCTTCCCACGACGACGACGACGACGACGGAAATCATCGTCGTGCCTCCCCTCCTCCTCTCCTCTCCTCTTTTTATTTTCTTATTTTTTTCTTCTTCTTCTTTTTTATAGTGCTTGTTTTGCTATGGCGGCACTTCCGCCGTCACGACGTGACCGCCATTCTCACTTTCTCATGAGCATTCGACACATATTCACTTCCGGCGGATTTTTCTTTCTTTATTTCTTTTCTGTATCACTTTCCACTTCCTCGTCGTCACGCCCTCGTCCACTCGACAGCAGAGACCGGATTGATTGTTTCGGAATGCGCTCGGAATCTATGGGTAAATTGAGTGAATAAATCAGTCCTGTGTTTCTGCAATATTGGTGATGAAATGAAATAATAAAAAAAAGATATGGCGATTATATATGCACTGCTGATCATCAATCAACATTCCTGGGTTACACTCGGCAATTGCTGCGCGTCTGGCGACCCGGTTTTGTGAGTGTATACAGTACAGTCAACCTCAGATAAGACGCCACCATTTGTCCAGAGCAATTTTGGCGGTTTAAAGAGGTTGGCGGGTTATTGAATATTTAATTTTCAATTATTTGATAAAAAATACTTGATTTTCCTACAAAAAGTCATAGAGATACAGGTTATGTATAGCAACTTCAGTAATTTTCCAAAGAGTATATTGCTGTGATCAATGGATTACTCTTTCAGAAAAATAAATTTTGCTGCATCAATTTATTCAAATTTTAAGATTAGGTCAACGTGTTTTTCAAAATTTTCAATATTATTATTTTTTTCTTACAAATACGAGATCCTTGGCAGAAATTATAATTCTACCCCAATGTTGGCATTGTAACAAAGACAAAACTAATTGGAAACAGCACTTTTGTTTCATCAATAACACTGATAGATGGCAGTTGGCGTCTCATCAAGATTTTGTATAGACTTTAACATAGAGGAGATTTGTTTCATTCAAAATTTTGACAGTTGCCAAGGGTGGTGCTTTATTGGGGGAATCTTAACAGGGTTCACTGTATATGTTAACAAAATAATCAATTACAGTGAGACCCCCTCATGCAGACACCTTGACATGTAGACAATTTTACATAGGGACACTTATTTTCCAATAAGAAAATGAATTTAAAAAAGGCGCAACATGAGGACACTGACTCAACATTGGGACATTTTGTGATAAAATTGCAAATAAGTTTCAGGCCAAATTACAAGAAATAGATATTTTCAGCCCTAAAATTGATGTAAGAAAAGTTCTTGGGCATTTCTCTCACTAATTTACCATCCATTTAGCTAATTTAAAAAAATTACTTCCAGCATTGACGGATTTCCTTCTCTCTTTTTCACTTGAACATTATTTTTACAGAGAATGCCAACATTTGTATGTACTGTACAGAGGTATCAGTATTCAATTCTCTAAATGTCCATATTGTGTTGAAAAATATTGATTGAATCAGTTTAAATGGGTGGACAATTTTTCATTTTCATGGAATTATGGTGAGTATTTTGCCTATAAAACACCAATTACAAATTAAATAATGTAAGTGTGAGGGAAAATGAGACTCAAATTAGGGACATTTTGACTTCGGGACACTCTTGATGCACCAATTATGTCCAGATCTTGGGGCCTCACTGTCTGAATTTGGATTAACCTTGACAAAATTCCATTGAAATGCAATTTAAGCTCAATAACTAAAAAAATACTGAAGTCAAATACCTC
>CAJPEX010000557.1:37219-85524 GCA_905338405.1 Notodromas monacha
AAAACACATTGAGAATATAGCAATTATTGTTTGTTGCGTCAGTATCGGTGAAACGAAGATTAGCGAAGTAATTTGTTTTTCGGAATTAAAAAAAATCCATTGCGTTGCTGAGAGAATAAATTATCGTCATTTTCAACAGAAAAAAAATACGCATTCAATTTTCATAAACTAGCATTTTTTGTATTCCTGAAGAAAACTGTTTGAGCGAATAAAATATGTTTGTTTTCAACAACACGAAAACCGCCGACGGACGTGGAAATGAAATCATCTCCATATTGTGAAAGTCGAAAATTGAAATTAACAATGAGTGGAATAAGGAAAGGCCACGATTTCTAAAATCTCCATTTTATGGGCTTTTCAAAAATCTCAAGTCATCGTGAATCACCTATATCATGTATTGGTTCTCGGGTCCATTATTTCAATTCTAAGATTGTTTTGCAATTTCGGTTCCTTTTCGTCGGGGTTTTTATTGCGGGATTTCTGCCAACATGAATTACCCGGAAAAAAATGCGATTAGATAAATATTTTACTGACGCAAAGGGAAAAACTGAGCAATTCGTTATCGAGAAACAGAATTTCGTAATTGATGATGAGACAAAATATTTTCTTTTCGGTGAAGCCCAGGAAATTATAACTCGGATTGACAACATAAAAATTTAATTGTCTTGTCGGAGCATGAATTGAGGGTCCAATTAAAAGAGATCTTCCCTTTTTTATTTTGTTTTTTGCTCCCGGGAAAATGTTTATAGTTTCTTTCCAATAACGATCAAGCAATCAAGAAAATATTGAAGTTTCCAACTTTCCGTTAAAATACAATGTACAGTAGTTGTGATCATAAAGTAAGGAATTCTTCCGGCAGCATCAAAAATTGGTAAAAGCGAGGAATGTAGACAAATTCCAAAATTCCTTTCGTGTGTTTTTAATCTGAAATGAAGATTTGTTTTTCAGGTCTCTAAAAATTATCTTGTTTCTTAGTGTAAGATATTCTAGGCACCAAAAAAATAGGATAAACTTGTGAAATACAGTCCATAAATGTTTTCTAAATAACCCACTGAATTTGTTCCTAATGATTTAGAAATAATTAAATGATGTAAAGAGCCCTTTTAATTTTTTAATGCAAAGAACATTCATCAATTTAAAATTATCAGCATTGGGCTCATTGTGATTTAAATAATTAATATCAAAGGGAATCTAACTCTATAATGTGTAACAGTGTTGTGAGATGCTTGCAAGCCATTTGAGAATTCCCAATTCTTAATTCTGAAATAAATAGAGGATTCAATGTGCATAGATGTCACTGGTACTGTAGTAACAGTATAGTACACAGTACAGTATTCCATTGAACACAGTCATCTGCAGTGAATCTTCATTCATATGTTCATGTATCAAGCCACATATAATTTAAAATGCTTTGATTTGAATTTGTTGGAATTTGAATTTTTCATATAATAATACTGAACTAGATTTACTTGAGTATTGTGTACCCTTGAGTGAGATACGTTCTGTATAGAATTAGCGCAAAAAAATATCCATCTATGATGTGCATCCAAGTTGTTGCAGCTTTAAATATTGTTTTTTTTCTATTCTTCATATTATGGTGGTTAACTTAATAGTTGTGAGAATACTCATGATAACTTGAAGCATTGCAACAGAATAAGTACCATTCATAAATGTCTGTTTATCATTTAACATTGCAAAGACTCCCTTACAACTGCCACAAATGACTCCTTAATTTTTTTATTGCAAACAATACATACCTGCTTATTATGTGCACCCCCTTTTCTGCAATAATTTTTCAAAAAAAGGTATGGGTGCACAAGGTACTTGGGTAAATATGGTATAATAGCATACATTTTGTAGTGGTACAGCGCAATCAGGCTAACTACTAAACATCCTTGCCAACACACTTCTCAGCTAAAAAAAAAAAAAAAAAAAAAAAANTTTTAAACCAAAAGAAGTCTGTTTGGCGGATTTTGTCTGTTGGGCGGGAGGAAAAACTGCTTGCAGAGCTGGTCTGTTTGGAAAAAATCCCTTACATGGGAGGTCTGTTAGGCGGGGGGCCACTGTACTTGAATTGGTGAATCTTTCAATCAAGATTTCTCAGAATGTTGGGCTTTCAATTCAACACTCATCACAGCATGAAACTGATTCATCCCCACAGATTTCAAATTCACTACAATATGTCTCAATGTTCTGTCATAAGAAAAAAACTGATTGAATTTTTCCCACATTACAGAACTTACACAGACATTGGCCTCTTGGAAACTTCAACATGCTTTTTGGATCAAGGTCACTTAACATGTAAAAAAAATATTTATTGGCCCAAATAAGTGCAAGCAAATCGTGGGAAATGTGTTCAGTACTTATACAAAGTCTAGCAATTGGGAAGAGAACAACATGGTGAGCCAAGGCTTATCAAACTATGCATTGCAACATTTTCCCAGGAATCAGTTACAGTTGTTGCATGTTCTAGATTAATGAGATTCATTAGAAGTACTGTGCATATTTTCATGTATTCACTCAAGTGCAATGCACCCTCAAGTGATAAGATGCACTCATTGATTTTGTAAAGGAACATTTGAGCAAAAATCTATAAATACACAAGGTACACACTCCAGTTTGTTGTGATAAATACATTAAATACTATAATCCACAATGCTGGTGGAGGAAGCTTGCAATTCAACCCTAATTCATTGCCAGACTTGAGTCAAATTTCAAAGCAGTCAAACAGCAAACCACTTTGTAAAATTGAGAAATATCAGCGCAAAAGTGCAAAAAAGTGGCCAAAGCAGGTCTAATTCAAGGGCAGAGGTAAAATTGTAAGTTTTTGTCCCTGCAAATTATACCATCAAGTTGCAACATGGTTGAATTGCAATAAGGTACCACCTGTACAGTTTAGATACTGCTTGTACTAATTCATTGTTTGATTAAATAAAAATTTAAAACATGGAACAAAGCCAGATTGATTGCAATTATTTTCTACTGTTGAACTCAGAAATATTTATTTCGGCAGAGTTTTTTTTTTAGGATTAATATTCAAACATTATGGGCATTATAATGTCAAAAAATGTGTACTCAAGTAAGAAGCACACCCTATTTTTGGCATAGATTTCCAGAAAAAGTGTGCATAGTACACAAGCAAATACAGCTTTAGAAAAGTCAAATTTGGTCCTCAACAACAGGATCCCAAAATCATTCAAATTCAAACCGAAAATTCTTTCTTAAAAAAAATGCACCGCGCGCCGAAAATTGCTCAAAAATTCATTTATGCATCAGCCCACGCAATGCATCAGATTCCCCAAAATTTCCTCTTTCAAATCGCAAAAAGAATCCATAATCTGTTCATGGAATCTTGAGATACTTTTTCGTGTGGAATATAAAAAAAAATATCGACACAACACAAACAGAACCCATCTTTTAAAAAAAACGAGCTCGTCGTCCTTTCCATAAGTAAAATGCCCTGAACGAATCGTTGCGACTGAAATGCATCGGATATTCATAAAATAAATAAAAATGTTTCTGCTAACTCTTGGAGAAAGATTTAAAAAATCAAAAAACACGAAAATATGACAGCAGGTGAAAATTCCATTTATATGACTGCTTCATCGGTAAAGGAATAACCCAAAGTTTTTTCAGTACTGTACAGTACATTACAGTACATCAAAATGAACTTCTTTGACTGAAGTACGCATGTTCCTGAGTCAGGATTCCTGGAATCTCTCAGGAATCAATAACCAGCTTTTCATCAACATCATTGATTACTTTTTCTGGCTTGTACAACGTCAGTTCCAGTACAATAAGGTCAAAATTCAGCAACCCTGACACAGAAATCGCCAAGATCATAACATGTTTTCCATTAAAGGAGGGTTGCCAGACCCGGACTTCGATTTTTTAAATATACTTTCATGGAATTGACTCGCATATGTTAGGATTTTTACCCACCTGAAAGAAAAAATCAGAAGCAAAAGAAATGTAATGATAACTGTACATCAATGCACCTTTTCAACCAGACTGAGCAAAAATTTGGATGTTTGGTCACAAATAATCACATTACAATAAACAGTGTAGAGTACTACTACAGAGTGATACCCTGATATGTGGACACTCCAACATACAGACAATTTGACTTAGGTACACTGGAAAACCAAAACAATCAGGCCCAACATCTGGACATTGGCTGGTGTTATTAGGTATACTTCATTTTTCTATCCTTTGAACTAATCAAGGTATTCATATTCCCAAAAATTGAAAAAATATAGCATGATTGATTCAATCTAATTCATAATCAAAAACAAGCTGAATTTGTGATTATTTTTTCAGAGTTTTTTTTTACTTTTTTCTATCCTTTGTGCATATTCTAGCAAGACTTGATTTTTTTGCTTTTTCATATCCTTTTGATACCAAAAGATTAAATTATATGTGGTTTTGTTCTGCACTGTTGTTTTCTACAACTTGAAGTTGAGGGAAACAATTTTTATTAACAATTTTGAGAACTTCATTTCTAATTTTTGACAAAAATGAGAACCCATTAAATACATTAGCATTGAAGACTAAGGGAAAATTAAACTTGACTTAGGGACATTCCAACATCAGGACATTCTTGATGCACCTATTACATCCGCATCTTGGGGTCTCCCTGTATTTCCAAAAATTTGTTAAACTTGATTTCATCAAACAGCGTTGGAAATTATGACACGTCTTAAATTACAGTATCTGCTTTAGAAGTATAGTATTTTGCAGTATATACCGTATTTACTTGAGTACCACGCGCCCTCAAGTAAGGCGCGCATAGGAGTTTTTCAGTTGAAAATTTTGCAAAAATCGTATCCCCAATAAGTAAGACGCGCACCCCAATTTTTAGTGAATCTAAAACCATAAAATTTCAAAAATAAAAACAAAAAATTTGACTTTAGGCATGAATTGAACAAAGATCTGATGAATTTTCAATTTTTTCAATACAAAAATGTTTTCTTGTTATATTTGTTCCAAATTTCTCCATTATAATTAAGTATAATGCAAACATAACTTCCTAAAACTTCCTGAAAATGTTGTACCCACTTATGACGCGCACCCCTTTTCTTCTTCTGAAATTTGGGAAAAAGGTGCGCATGGTACTCCAGTGAATACCAGTAATATCCACTAATATTCCCACAAAATTTTGCTCTGTATATACTGTGTTAAAAAACAATGATGATGAGTCTCATTATAACGAATTTTTCATCATAATACGTTTTTCTCATGTCCCTATATACACTGTATATATACATGAGTTCGTTGTAATGATATTTTCCCTGTATTGTAGAATCCCAACAAAATGTGTCATCTCAATCTAATTTTCCAAAACCCTTGGATTGCGTTTCACACCAAGGGTGATGCTCACGGAGCAAAATTCACGCTCTAATCACTCAACACAAAAGCCGACATTTTTCACCAGGAAAGCTTCAATAATAATTGCAACAGGAAACCTTCAGGAAGGGGGGGTGGAGGGGGGAAAGGAAAAAATAATGATTATACTGTATCTTGCCCACAGAAGGACCCGATAACAGTCGGAAATTGTGCAATAGGAGACCAACCAACTGCCAAAAAGAAAGAAAAAAATTTACTGGAATAATAATAATAAATAGATAAATAAAATAAAATAAAAAAGGAGCTGCATGCTCGCTTGTTACCCGCATCCGGACACCTGTCGCTGTTTCCCTGGCCCCCGGGCAGCGTTTTCATGCGTTTCTCCTTCTGTGGCGGTGAAATAACCCCGTGACGTGTTTTATTTTTTTAATTTATTTATTTATTTTTCCATCAAGAAAAGGGAGAGGGGGAAAGAAAAAGGGGAGACTGAGGAAATGTCCTTTTATACGTGCCCGACCCCCGAACGGACACATGCCACCTGTTTCCGAGCAGCAAGCCAGGCATAATTCAACAGAGAACTCTCATGTTACCAGGTCAGTAGCACTGTTTCCATCTATATATTTTTTTCTGTGACGAAAGAAACATGTACAACACGGAGAAGAGAACATGATACACCAGGACATGCAGCATGAAGAAGAGGATATGTTGTAAGGAAAGTTAAAAGACATCATATGTAACCACAAAGAAAATATTATCAGTGTTATACCCAACTTTTTTGCACCCATGGACCAGCAAATTTCCATAAAATTTTCCATGGATTGGCACAAATTCAAAACTTTTTTTGCAGATGCCTCAAGAAAATGTTGTTTGAAAGACTTTATGGCAGGTATTCAAAAAGTTTCTGCTTTTTGCAAAAATTAACTTGAAAACCAATGAAGCAACTATAGTTGTGGAATATCTTTGAAAAATTAGAGAGCTGGGCTTGAATAGTATCATACCATGTATGGAGCAGTTTTATACCCAACTTTTTCTTACCCATGGACCAGCAAATTTCCATAAAACTTTCCATGGACTGGCAAACATTCAATTTTTTTGCAGATGACTCAAAAAAGCTTTGTTTGAAAGACTTTTTGGCAGGTATTTAAAAAGTTTCTGCATTTTGCAAAAATTAACTTGGAAACCAATGAAGCAACCATAGTTGTGGAATGTCTTTGAAAAATTAGAGAGCTGGGCTTGAAAAGATGTTTGTCTGAAACTCTGAATGGAAAATTAAAATTATTAATTTTAGCAGGTGAAAATTTGTCTGAAGAATTATGAGGAGAAAAGCCAACTTTTATTTTTCATCAGATGATTTCAACTGTCATTGTCTTCCCAAAATTTCAGATAAAGAGAAAACACTTCCTTGCCACTTTACATTAATTTATTACATTGGAGAAAATTTCTGGGAGACCGGCAAAAAAACTTCTGTAAGCATTGATTTTATAAAATATTCATTACAGATCTTTCATGGACACAACATCATGTGATAAATTTACATTTGTTCCATGTTTTTGGGGGAAAATATACAATTGGTACCTTGCAATTTGACCTCCCAAAATTCAACCATCCCCAAATTTGATGGTTGAATTTGCAGCAAGGTTGACTTGCAATTCCAACCTTACCCGGAAATTTGACCTTCTTTGGCCACTTTGTTTGAATTGTTGTATTGATATTTTTTAGCATCACAAAGTGTCTTGCAATTTGACCACTTTGAAATTCAACCATAGTTTGGCAGTGAATTAGGGTTGAATTGCAAAGTGGTCAAATTGCAAGACACGACTTGGTGAAATTAAACAATTACTGTATATCAATGCAAAAAATGCAAAAAAGTGGCCAAAGAAGGTCAAATTGCAAGATAAGGGTGGAATTGCAAGTCAAATTCCCTGCAAATTCAATTATCAAATTTGGGGATGGTTGAATTGCGGGTGGTCAAATTGCAAGGCACCACTTGTACATTTTCCCCCAAATCAACCCTAGTTTGGCAATGGATTAGGGTTGAATTGCAAAGTACCACCTGTATACAGTACTTTAATTGTATCAACATAACTCATATTTATTTCAGCTCTCTAAATTTATTAGAAAATTCCTAAATACAATTGTGTTTAAAAATCCCAATGACTCAACTATTTATTCAACAGCAGCCGCAATGATCAATAAAATTCCGAAATTTTGATGCAATAAAACACGTCAAAAACCCATTTACCAATGAAAATCTGCTTTTACTACTGGCTTTTAGCGTAGTGATATGTGTACGGCTTCGTACCTAGCCTAGCGCCAATTAACCGGTGTGGTCGGGTACAAAGGCGTTGTTGTGGTGGTGGTGGGTGGGGTAAGTGTCAGTATAAGTCCAATGATTTTTGGATCATTAGCCACACCCGTAATCGAAAGGAAAATTCCCCATCACATTCTCGAACGGTTATATTAACACTCGGTATGTACAGTATTTCGGTTTGGAAAACTGCGCTCCTCCTACGCAAATATGCTTTCGATTTTAGCCCCTCATTTCGCCTTTCGAAAAGAACAAACGAAAGCCTGTTCACTTTTCTCTCACTTGATTGTGAATAGTTTTCGTGTCTAGGATTCGACGAACGAAAAATTCACTTTCGAATTAAGCTATAGCTCATTAGGAAAAATTAAGAACAGCAAATGTGAATTCCCGAAGCAATTCAAATTATCCACGCGAGCAAGATTCAATTATGCACACATTCATCATTTAATATTGTACTGTCTAAAAAAATTCGAAAATATGCATTTGAATTAATTTCAAGACCAAGTAAGACATCCCTCAAAGAAATATTGATGAATGAATTTACTGTATTGTACTTCCAAATCAAGTTCACTGTCAAGTTGCCACTTATTTAAAGCACTTCACACCAAGAGAGTGAAAAAAGAGTTGTCACAGGACTTTCATTTTAACTTGTCACTACATAGATGTCGCATCAATTTAATCTTGGTTTCTTATATGACATAAGCTGGGCTACTGTGCATTATCTTACATCAGGTTCAACTAACTCAAGTTAGTTCTCTTATATGTTGAATCACGCAAGCGTTGTTTTTTGTTATGTAAAACTTTCAATTTTATATGCATGAAAATTGTCTTCGTCAAAATGAAATAGTGTTGGACACTGATAACTCAAAGTCAAGAACATGCCAACTTAAATTAAATTATTTTAGTCCCTGTCATAATTCACTTGAGGAGGATGTATGATAGACCTTCATAACTCAAAAGTTGATAAGCTTTATGGTTATTATCAAAGAGACAAAAGAAATATACTGTAATAGCAAGAAATGCAATTTGATGCTTTTCAAAAGGAATTGAGAAAATGATAGGGAAAATTAATCATTGCCTCCAAAATCAGTTTCCTGTCAACTCATCAATAATAAAGCAGTTCAAGTACCAGCAGATAATTCCAATTTCAACTTATTCCTTCAATTCTTCATTTTTTTTGCAAAACTTATAGTTCCTCAAAGTGAAAAACTTGTTCAAGAGTCTAATTTTTCTGTTGCCTGTTGAAGATGTTGAGAATCCATTCAAACATCTCATAAATCAGGATTCATTGATTGTTCTTGGAAAATTAATAAAAACTAGGGCAGATTTCAAGTGCTGCCCTTCTGTTCTTTGTATATACAGCACAGTCAACCCCTGCACAAAGGACCTCCCACACAATGGATTTTTGCACAACAGACTGCATCTAGAGGCACTTTTTCCCTTCCTTCCAATGGACTAAATCCACATAACAGACTTCTGTAGATTATTTTAATTACCATTATGTACTGAAAAAATTATTAACCTAAACGTATTTTCTGAAAAACGTGTTGTCAACGTGTTTATAACAAGTCCCAACTGACATGACATGAAAATATCTCATGAGTAAAAAATTATTGGTAAGTTCCAAATAATAACCACAAAAGCACACATTCATTATTCATTACCACATTATTTTGGAAAGAATTAAATTATTCTTACCAGTTTTTTCAAGGGAGTCTTGTGAAGATTGGCATTGAAAGAGCTTAATGTATTACTAATTTATTGAATTGCTCTCATTGACCCTCAACTAATTTTTTTTTTATTGCAGCACTTACCTGTGCCCAACATAAATTCAACATGTATGAGGGGTTTGACTTTGACTTTAAAAGCTTGATTTAATCCATATCCAGTTCTTGAGCAATTGAGGAAAAAATTGCCAATTAGGGTCATAAAAATGGCATTCGAGGCGATAAAAATGAATAAATGACTTTCATGAAGCAAGCGTTCATTTATCTGAAAAGTGTTCTGCAATCGCAGTCTTGTCTAAATTCATCCCAGCCATATTTTCCAACCGACAGCCCAATTTCCCAATAGGCTTTTGGCCAAGCAAAATGAACACATTTCGCAACTGATGGCAGGTATCCATGCGCCGGTTTTCACGAAGCAAAATTATTCGTAAATATAATTTTATGAATAAATTTTCAAAAGCTTGAGACGATGAATAGGAGTCAAACCTTCCCCAAAAAAAGAAGGCAAAAGGAAGGATGGAATACTTTTTTTACGATACCCACTTAGATAAATCTGGGAATTAGCGTCAATTTGATTATTCGTAAAAAAAAAAATCACGGTTTCAAATGTTGAACTCAAATGTTGAGTAAATAGCACGAACAGGAACTTCAAAGTTCGTTTCTAATCCCGTGCTTTCAAGCTTTGCAGTAACGTGATAAAGTTGAGAAATCGTCGAAAATTTCCGCAAGCGGGTTAAAATCATAATTTTTTCATAAGATTTTTTTTTTATTTATCTTCCTCACCATCGAATTTTCATGAAGCTTTCCTTCATTCTCCTGTTTTAATTTCTTAACGTTTTTCTGTTTGCAAACATTTTTTGGCATTGGTTTCTTTTCGTAAATATAATTCAGTTGAAAAATATCCACAGAAACGAGGCACTTTTAATTATAAGGTATGTTACCGTTCAAGTTTTTGTGCTTTTTGAAATTTTGTTTGTGCTTGAAAAACGCCTTTGTTTCCCCAGATTTGAGATATGTGGTTAATGGATATTTTAGAGAAACTGAGAATTTTCTATCATGTATTTGTTTTCTACCCCGTTCTCATTTCTGTTATGAGATGAAAAAAATTCCATTCAGTTTTTCTTTATATTCACAGTTTTTAATATTCTCTGTCCATTTTTTTGTGGTAATAAAAAAAAGTGTATTGGCAAATTGAGATGGTTTGTAGATAAATAATTTCAAAATACAGTGAAAACCCCATGTGTGGACATCTTGACATGCAGACAATTCAACATAGGGACATTTATTTTTCAATAAAAAGGGCATAAGAAAGGCCCAACATATGGACACTGAAAAGAGGAATGAGGGTTTTTATACCCAGGTGCTTGGACTGGGTCAGGAAGAAATCAGGTGATTTCTTCCTGGCTCAGGATTGGTCGATTTTGTAAAATTGAAGAAGTGATGACCACTTCTTGTCCTTGAGTGAGGCTCAGTGAGTCTTGCAAAAACGGGATTTTTGCGAGGCTCACTGGCCTTGGAAATCCAACAAGTTTTGGGTCCGGTTTTGGCCAGATGCTGGAGCTGCGTTGCTTCGGTCCGCGACAAGCGGGTTAAAATCATAATTTTTTTATAAGATTTTTTTTAAATTTATCTTCACCATCGAATTTTCATGAAGCTTTCCTTCATTCTCCTGTTTTAATTTCTTAACGTTTTTCTGTTTGCAAACATTTTTTGGCATTGGTTTCTTTTCGTAAATATAATCCAGTTTAAAAATATCCACAGAAACGAGGCACTTTTAATTATAAGGTATGTTACCGTTCAAGTTTTTGTGCTTTTTGAAATTTTGTTTGTGCTTGAAAAACGCCTTTGTTTCCCCAGATTTGAGATATGTGGTAAATGGATATTTTAGAGAAACTGAGAATTTTCTAACATATGTTTGTTTTCTACCCGGTTCTCATTTCTGTGATGAGATGAAAAATGTTTCCATTAAGTTTTTCTTTATCTCACAGTTTTTTAATATTCTCTGTCCATTTTTGTATTAGCAAATTGAAATGGTTTTTAGATAAATAATTTCAAAATACAGTGAAAACCCCATGTGTGGACATCTTGACATGCAGACAATTCAACATAGGGACATTTATTTTTCAATAAAAAGGGCATAAGAAAGGCCCAACATATGGACACTGACTCAACATGAAGACATTGCATAATAAAATTGCCGATACATTTCACAAAAATTGACTTTTATTAGGCTTAATTGCAAGAAACAGATATTTCCAACCCTCTGAAGTATGCAAGAAAAATTATTTTTCATTTCTCCCGTCATTTTCCCATCCATTCAGCTAATAAAAAAATACCTATTCAATAGAGGGACTTCCTTCTCTCTTTGTGACTTGAATGTTATTTTTGCAGATGCCAACATTTCAGTGTACCCTACAGAGGAACACTATTCAATGCCTCAAATGTTCTTATTGAGTTTAAAATATATTCACTGAATCAAATTCAAAGGGCAAACAAAGGCGTTTTTCAAGCACAAACAAAATTTCAAAAGCACAAAACTTGAACGGTAACATACCTTATAATTAAAAGTGCCTCGTTTCTGTGGATATTTTTAAACTGGAAAATATATTCACCGAATCAAATTCAAAGGGCAAACAATTTTTTTTCATGGAATTCTGAAGAATATTTCTTCCATAAAACACCAATTAAAAATTAGATAATGTGTGGCTATGGGTAAAGAAGATGACTTATGGACAATTCAACTTAGGGACAATCTTCATTCACCAATTATGTCCACATCTTGGGGTCTCACTACAAAATTGCCACAATAATCTAATTTTCTACCACATTTCCACTGCAAAGATTTTATCCTGAGGTTCTTTCTGAAGAGTTATTTTTCTCTCGCGATTTAGTGTTCGTTCCCAAAAATGCTGTACAAATGAAAGTTTCACATTAAATCTATGTTAGATCATCCACCGAAATTTCAAGGATCATATGATGTGATCGAAAATTTCTTCCCGAGGGATTTTCCGGTGTTTCTGTCTGTTTTTATTTGTTCACACATTGATCGATGGAACAACAACGAAAAAAAAAAAAAGAAGTTTCCTTGGATACTTGGATACCTTGGAATCCTGCGGAACCGTGCGAACAAACCAACGGAAACGCTGTTCTAACTTCCATCTCCTTTTTTTTAGCAAAAAATAAAACAAAACAAAAACGTGGCCCTCCTCTGGATGTTTGATGAAGAGAAAGAATATATTCTTATATACGAGTGATCGTGAATTATGCAAGCTACGCTCGACTGCGCGATCAATGAACTCTACTTTTCCATCTTCAGTCTGCTTTCTTTGAAGAAAAAACGATGGGTTTCTCTGCTTTATTTTTTTGTTTTTTGGTACGTTATTTTAAAAATATTATTGGTTGGGTTTTTGCGTTTGTGGAAAATGCTCGAAAGATTTAGAGAAGCGTTGCAAATTTTCTCATCATTGTGGTTATATATATAAATATAATATTGATATATTTTTTTTTTCTTGGCTAGATTTCATGCAGTGTTTTTTTAAAAATCCATTTCAATATTTTTTGTTGTTGTTGGTTTGAATTTAAAGTTGTCTTGGTTTTACTTCCTGGCCATGTTTTGAAGTGTGAACCTAACAAGTGATGTTTGCAAATTAAAAATTGGATAACATTCAAGGAATGGTTGAAAATGTTGGTCACTTGAAATTTAGCCATTTAGCTACTTAGTTATTTGGGTAACAACTAACTTTTGTATGCTTAAGCATGTCCTAATACCCTGTACAACAGTTATAAATGCCTCTCTTCATTACTTTGCAGTTGATCTTCAGATTGTTACTATTGAGGGATAATTTTGAAATTGAGAGAATTAATGTGGGGAATTCACAATTCCCCCTTGGCTGTATACTAATGAGATAATGGTGCCTTTCTACTTTTTTGAAATGCATGCTTTGTATTTGATGAACATTGAAAAGCTCAAAATCAAATTTTTTGTTAGTCTCTTGAAATTCAACTTAATGGAACCAACTTAATTTGAAATTAATTGCAAGGTTTGATTGCACAAATCTCATTATAACAAATCTTTATTAATAACAAACTTGTTTCAAGGTCCTTTCAGTATAATATCATATTCAAGGTGTACTGCAAGTTATACTGAAAAACTTTTTTACAACAAAGCCATTTGGACTCTTTTAAAATAGCTTTATATTGTATTGAATTTTTTTTTATTGAGTTTGATACCTCATTCAACATTGTGCCTATTGAAAAGGGACCTAAAATAACTTTGTTGTAAGCAATTATTCATAGCAATGAGATTATTTCTGACAAGAGTGTATTGTTCAACAACTGTTTTAGTACAATGAAGAATTTCTTGATGCCTTTGGCTTTCTTTTAGACAGATCCTGCAATACACAGATAGCCTCTCTTTACACAACAAAATGCAAGTGACCAGAAACAATGTATGGTGCAGAGAATTTCACCACAGAGAACCACTTTTAATGTGGGCAAAGAATCCTACATGGAACCAAAACCAAATTGTGAAACTGAGGAAATATCATGGAGAAAGCCTCCTGCATATATATTCCAACCATTTCTGATTTGCTGTTCTATTTCTGGCCAATCTTGAGTTCTTGACACGCTTCTTTGCACTTGTCAGTCAATTTAAGTTCGCCACGCACAAAAAATAATGCAAACTTTACAATTTATTGCATCTCAACTCCTTTGCATTGAAAAATAAGGGAGCCTTATTGTGGCAGCAAATCCAAAGAAAAAGCTGTATATACACTACAGTACCAATTTTCGTCTGCACGAACAGACGTCCGTGAAATCATTCAACAGCAATACCAAAAAAAAAAATTTTCTCAGGACAAAGGAAACAATTTTCTTTTTGCCGTCCGCACGCAGAAAAGAAATGAGGTACAACAGGAGACTGGAAGTTCGGTATCTCAGATGACGATATTTTCCATTCTAGTCCAGTACACACACACACACACACCATGAAAGAGAGAGAAAGGAATTTTGCTTTATTTCTTTATTTTGGCACGGGAACATGATTAAAGGCAGAATGGCGTGACTCACTCCCCCCCCCACAACTGCTGCATCCGATGCTGCTTCAAGCTTGTTTGATCAATGTCGCAGGAAGCGGAGCTTCAGTCCAAACTTCCCACTTTACGCGTATCACACGTGATCCAGTTATATGCAGTATACAAGAACGAACGTGGGATATGAAGAGAATAAGTCAACGTTTTCTACATATGATTGGGCTCACACAATTGATTGTATTCGTGCAGGAATTAAGCCCACGCGGCGACGATTTTACGCACAAATATATGTATAAAGCACTCACTGCTCCGATAGATAGAGAGAAAACCCGATCGGATCATTGCAGCAATAATTGAAATGCTATATTTTTTGCAAAATTCGAGCATCGACAATATTTTTTTCAAAAATCCGATAGATTTCAAAGCGACCCTCAATTTTCGGGCTTTTTCGCGATTTCCGGCAGCAAATTTGACGATGCAAAACATAATTTCCTTCACAAATCACAGATTAGAAAAAATAGGGATTCCACTTGCAAAGGAAAATGAATACACGAAAATACTCCGAACTGCCTTCAACGAAAATTTGCGAATTTGCGTACGTTGAAAACATATGCCCCCACCAGGAAAAGGAATGTACATGTTATAGGGAGTCCAATGATTATGATTTTTATATGTACCTCTCATACTGATAAATAAGTACAGTATGCTTTGCAATGCGTATGAAATTATTGCCCAGGGTGGACGATAGTTGCAATTTGAAGCAATGATCATTGTACAGCACATCATGAATTGCATCAGAAAACTTTTAAAAATTACTCCCTGAAATTGCTTTTCAAGTGTACCATATTTTACTCAAATAAGATGGATTTGACACACAAAAAAAACCTGTCCCTGCATATGAAACACATCCAAGATTTTGCTGGTTTGAATTTTTTTCAATTGTCTAGTTTTGCTAAATAATCATAGTAAATTGAAACAATGTAAGAGGAAAAGTTGGAAATATAATTTCATTTTCATTATTTTCTCCTTCATAGGCCCCTATGACTAATACCACATTTTCATGATTTTTTTCTGTCAAAAAATTCACACCCATCACATACCACACACCCCATTTTTCACTTTTATTTGACATACAAAAAAGGTGTACTTGGTAATCAGATACATATGGGGGGTAATTATAGACTTGTAAGCAAATTCAAAACTTCAATGTTGTTACTTCAGAAAAAAATTATAATCACTGCAAAGAAAATACCACACACTTTCTGGTTTCTGCAAATTTTGCTTCAAAATGTGCACTGTGACAAGACTTGATGATGAATGCACACTCCTCATTTGGACAATCCCAGAAGAAAATATTTTACAAACCTTTATTTACTCGAGCATCATGCGGCTTTGAGTACGACACGGAATTCCGATTTTTAGCTAAAATTTAGGGAAAAAGCTTATCCTAGCATAAGACATTTACTTCCCAGTGGCCAAAATTCCGCTTTGAAAAACTATGTTGGATAAAAATCCAAAGTTAAGCCCAGCTAAAACTAAAATGCAATGCTGATTTTTTGCATAAAAATAATTGCATCATTACAATACAGTAATCGGGAAATTTTGAAACTGGGGAGAAACATATGTCAAGTTTTAAAAAGTTTCACTTCAAATGTTGTACCTGACCATGACACACACCTCATTTTTTTTGCCAAATTTGTTGAAAAAAATTGCGCGTAGTATTTGAGTGAATAAAATATTATTGATTACGAAAATAATCTTATAAAATACGAGAACAACGCGTCCTATTCTCAAATGAAGTCCTGGACGGTGAAAAAAAAAATGAATAAACTTGTTGGAAAATCACAGCAAACTGATAATCTAGCCCCAGCGTCGGGAAAAGTACGGGCTTTGTTGAAACGCTCAGATTGTTTGATGAAAATTCGCCGCCGCAAGAACCGGAACTCGGTTTGCGGCGATCAAGAGATTTCAGCCACGAAAATGCAGCCCAAAGGATCATGGGATGCATTCACCCCCGATTACCATCAGCACACAATACATCCGCAGAACCGATCTCAGGTCGACACCGAAAATCAATGAGGGATATAAAGCTCGGACAAGGAAATTAACCGGGTGAACTCGTGCCTTTCTCCGACAAGATCGGATCCCAATTTGCGCGCTATGTTCTCTTTTTTTCTTCTTTCCGATCGGATTTTATTTTTCTCTCGAAATTCACGACTGACTCCGTTTTCGGCAAGAACTGGAACGTGAGAAAACATTGGAGACACACGAGAAACGCAACAGTTGACTAAACAACGCGGTTGAATGCATTTCAAGCACAGCACAACACAACAAGCACTTGTAAAAATACGGGATCACCTGAACATGGAGCTTCCCGGGGAGCGCATGGGGGAAAATGACGGCGGGTTGTTTCATGCCGCTTGGAAGTATCCGCATCAGAGATGGCTTCGTTTCCACAGCGTTGCCAAACGTTGAAAAAGAGGAAATGTGGTTCACAAACACTGTTGAAGAAGACCACAAACCGGGCAAGTATGCTTAATATCATCAGGAGCATTATATGAATAGGAGATTTACATTCTTGATTATTGAAGCACTTCTCAAAGCAATGCACGGGGGAATTATTTCTGGTACAGTAAAATCACATCACAGTAAAAGATCCTAGAACAAATTGCTGCTTATAATGAATGGAGTTTCCAGTTCCCTGAGCAATTGCCTGAATATTTTTTTTATTTAAAACAAAATACATACTACAAGCTTATAAAAAACATTTTAGCCTAGTCCCATTGCCTTCAATGTAAGAAGATCTCAACATACTGTATAATAAAACATTCCTCAGTTAAAACACAAATGTTATAACAGAACACACTTTTGTAATGCGGAAGGCAAGAGGAAAGTCCTTTCTTCATTTTTTCCTCTGCATTGATCCTAATTTATAAATATTGGTCAGCATTTTTATCCTGGCCCTTGAAGAGAGCAATATTAAATCAATAATATTTTAATTAATATTATTTCACTAATAATATGTATGCTCACAACACAGTACTTGGTCAAAACATGCAGATAAAAGTCATATGTTTCTCTAACAAAAACATCTGATGAGAGGATCTTGTCCCTACAGAAAATTGTAAAGCATGTGACAGTGGCTTACTGTATCTTGAATTCAAAACTTGGGAACTTGAAGAAATGCATTTCTATGTGATGAAAAACGTTTTACAACATCCATTTAATATTTTTTCAAGATCTCTTGTTGAGTCTGCTTACGTGAAATGATAAACAATTCTATACAGTAAAATTTTGGGTAAAACCAGCGAGTATTCAGCATGCAGGCAATGTTGTAATCAGTACAGTATTTAACCTGAAAGCCCTGTATACATGTTTCAGGGATGTTCCTTCACTTTCTGCCACAAATAAATTACGTGACACTGAAACATCCTGAAAATTTTGAAAGACATCATGATGAACTAGCCCAGACACCTGAGTTCAGTCATCAAAGCAATATCACGGATCTCTCTCATCTTGCCATGGCACCTTCATTGTGGCCACGCCGGTTGGTAACACTCCTGCACATTCGCGCCTCCATGTGATGTTGGACTCACAGAATCAGCCCTCCTTCCTCATCTTACCGTGATACCGGTATCCGGGTTCAACAATAGCACACGAATTTCAGCGAATTTCTCCTTTTTTCTGGTCCCAGGTTTCATGGGATGAGGGAATAAGGAATTGCACACAAAGCTTAACTTCACCCTCCTTTAACGCACCCCACCGTGGCGTATGCGGGTGCCGGTGAATTAGATCACAATCTCGTGCTCCTTCCTTTGCGCAAGGTTATCGTCCTTTTTTATCTTCACGAAGCAAATACTTCAGGCCACATATAAAGACTGCAGAAAAGAACTCGGCTCGATGTAATCGATTAGCATGCGTGAAACACTGAAAAAGTCTCTTCAAGAAAGTCTGCGATTGCAACGAGAATCACTATACTCACTGGGATCTTTTGGCGGTGCGCGCAACATAACTCGGTTGAACGTGGGTAACGTCGGAGGACGAGGACCTGAGCACACAGAACAAAATTCACTTCATACACGGTTTCATGTTTAAAGTTCTCAACATTTGACACTAATACCCGTAGGTAGTTTCCGTTGGTGAATTACATCTTCGGCATCAGGAAACGAACGAAAAATCCTTCACTCGCGTGATCGCGCGCGTCTGATTTCGTCGGTAGAGAATTCCTTCGTCAATGAGCTTGCATCAGCTTCTCACGTGCATCTCACTGTATCACAAATGATCATTTTACCGGTACTCTTGAAAAGTTGAGAGAAACTTCGCGCACAGCACACGATAACAATAAACGACCATTCACCGCAGCTTTCTTCTCACAGTAGGGCGTAGATAGCCGTTTAGTCATGTCAGCTTAAAGACCGGAAATTCCCATCAGAAGAGGAAGATTCTCAGGGAATCTGCGCCGTCAACCTCACACTACAGCACATAAACACGCAGCATGTTCTTCCTTAAACACAATAGAATCACACAACGGAACGGTAATCCAAGCTTAATTCACAAGAGCACAGCATTCGGTATAATACTGTACAGTGGACAGTAAGCACAACCGGCATCCTCGTACCTCAAGCGCCGATCGCTTCCCTTTCTCATTAATCAAATTCTCTATTTATAAGTCTTCTGAAATTTAAAGGTTCAAAATAATGATTGATCAGCATTCAGCGATTCTGACAAACGATTGCAGTATTCATTTTATCATACTTTACTGCATGTGATGTTGGGCAGGATGACGTGAATTGGATGATGTTCAATTCACCCGCCTTTCTGGAATAATTGGTACTGGCGTGATGAATGATTGATGGTATTGCAAGTGTACAGAACTTATACCATCAAAAAATCTTCTACTAAAGTATTCAACTGTCCATCAATCTATGTTCGCATGCGGTTTGTTTTAATACTATGACACAAAAGGAATATCTGCCTATTACATTTGGGATTAAACCATGCGATTGTTAATTGAAGCAATTGCCTATTGATGTGCAAGAGTGCTCAATTTTTCTTCTTCAGGCATAATACCGTGGTTATAGCCGCTCAATTGGCATTGGGCAGCCATGCATATATGGGGAGATCAAACTCAAAAATCTTGACAGGATCCAATTCCATATTTTTCCAAATGTTGTATGATGATCCAAACCCTAGGAAGATTTTTCTTTGAATGCATAGTACTATTGAAAATTAATCAAATGAGACAGCTGCAATAGAGAGGACTTCATTCCTTATTTTAATCAATGCTTAATAAAATATTTTCTGAAATCCCAATTTACGCTCAAACTTGTGAGCTGGAGATTAACTACGTGGCTCCCTGAAGCAGAAATGCTGTTAATGCTGTTCTGGATAGGGCTTTATAAAATAAAGTCCATGAACCATTATACTTGTCTGTTTCCTGAAAAACCCAGAGTTGTTTCTCCACAGGAAGTGTGGCCCATGTCAGATTAATTTTCAAGGTATGAAAGCTGTATGTATAAATATTCCTGATATTTCCTTCAGATTATTCAAGTCAGGGACTTTGTAAGATAAAAAAGAAGCCATTATAAAGTATGTAATCTTATAAAGCCTATCATATCATATGGACCTTGATAATTCAAACCTCCTGGTACAATTTTGTTCAGTCCCTTTCTGAATTCCCTTGATAACAATGTAATATGGTCCTATTTAACTCAAAGGCATTATTCCCCTGCAAACCTCTATAAATCAAATTTTCTGGAAGCTTTTTTGCTATTATACTGGATTTCCAGGATAAAGAAAACAATGAACATGCAGCAGCTTGTTGCTGTTTGAAAGGAAGTGAGTGTCTATTGGGGCAAATCAACTCTTGCCCTCAGCTGTCAACTCATTTACAAAGCAGTTCAACACCCAGAAGATCATAAATTTTATATTCCTGTAATTCTTTATTTTCTGATGAAAATACTAGTTCCCCTATGCAGTACATGAAAACCCTACATGAGAGCCCTTTGATTGTTTGAACTTGAAGGGGTTCAACTACTGCACCTATACTTAATAGGCTTTTTGATAATGGACTTTCAACTGAAGGATATGATACTCATGCTGACATAACTACACAAAAATATGGTTTAAATCCTGCTTCATGCTTGAAGATATCATGAAAGTAATTGAAGAAATTCATTTTTATGCTGAAAAGTGTGTTGGCTAGTTTTCAAGGTTGTGCATGCTTTTTATTGTACAGTAGAATCTCATCACAGAAAATCTTATACTGTAACACCAAATCTATATGCTTACTGAATCAAAACAAATTTGTTTTTTGGATCCAGCAATAGCCATACGGTTACTTTAAATTTGTTGAAACCATTTTTGGTTTATACAATGAACCTTTTTCAAGGCCCTGATGCATGCTTATTTGTTCAAACTACAGTTTAACCTTCCTAAGTTGAATATGCCTCCCTATAAGTTGCATTTTTTTCAAGAACCCATCAGAAATCCCTCAAAAAGAATGTACTAAAAACCTCTCAAACTCAAAGTCTTTTTCTCTCAAACCACCATCAGTCAAATTTCCTGCAGCCTTTTGGCTATCATTTTCTTGATACATATAAAAGAGAAAGGCAATAAAATAAGTAACTTAATGCGTTTTAAACAAAGCGACAGACTAATTGGGCAAATGAACTATTGCCTCCAAGTTCAGCATACTGTAAACTTATTAAAGAAGTAATTCCTAAGACTTAGAATATCACCATTTACAATTTTCTGCAATTCTTTTATATTTTCCCAAAAAAAAACGCTTGTGTCCCTAATGTGAAACCTTCCTAAATGGAAACCTCTCTAAGTCAAAACCTCTTCAAGTTCAATTTCTTTGCTGGTCCCTTGAAATTTGACTTGAAGAGGTTCAATTGTATCATTCCACCATACAATACCTGAACTTTTCAAATTTGTTTTCCTTTTCAAGGCAGAAGGATAATGAATGCATATCTGATGAAGTTTTATTCATAAACCTGGCAACTTTGAAATCCAGGGAATAAATAAGTGGGAATCAACATTTTTAAAATCACCTGCGCATGCTGGCAACACTCTCATAATCATACCTCGTAGCCCAAGGGAAGTCTATTCGCAGGAGAACTTCCTCTCATTTGACAGGTTAAGCATCACTGTACTACGGCATAGTTTGACTGAATAGTATTGAAGAATACTGTATTCATTGCATACAGGACTAGGTGCTGTACTGTACTCTACATAGTGAGGGGTGAGTCGTGTTAAGGGGAAGCAGGAGAATAATGGGTCTTGGTGGGGCGGCACGTGATGTGCACCAACCATGTCGTCGTCGTCATGCTACAGTTACCATGACGACTTCCATGGCACGACCACTACTATATACAGTACACTACATAGAACATACACACACACAGACACACGCAGTATATTATAGAGTCAGGATCGCGGTTTATGCGCAGAAGCTTTGCGTCCGGAGGAATATCGTGAAAATTACTCTCGTCGCCGGAAGTTGTATTCGCTCATCATCGTCGTCGCACCACTCGCTATATATTAACCGTTCTTCCCGAGTTCTTTCGCCCCAGGAAGACGGCATACTTTCAACGCCGGGCACAGAGCATTCCGGAGAACAAGTAGAGCGAAGTAAGTTTTTCGCCTGCTAGCCGTTGATTCGGAGAAGGTGCATAAGGTGGGCGAAATGTACGTACATCAGCAGCGGGGATGAGACGCGTGTATCGATGGCTATAATAGTTTCCAATTAATTGCCAAAATTGCGTGGAAAATAACTGTCAAATTGTTTGCCGTTATGCGTGTGTTAGGAAAGGCAGAGTGAACTGATGATGATGATGATGGAGAAGGTGGATTCTCATTAGTGTCGGCTGTAATGCAGAAGACATACAGGTGGACTCTCTGTCTCTACAACAAAACTCAAGGGACCAGAAAAACGTTCCCTGTAGAGAGAATTTTGTCAGAGAGAACCGCTTTCAACATATGGGGATGAAAAAAAATTATTATGCTGATGAAATTGTTGTAGAAAAGATCATTTATTGAAGAGAGCACTCACCTGCACATATTTATATTCTTTAATAAATGTTGCTGAATGCTGATGGTGTATATTTAACCCTTGTGTGGCAAAATTGGAATATTTTTGAAATTTTTGGAGCCACTGACCTCTGGAAATTAAAAAACCCCTATGTTTGCACCAAGGCGTAAGTCAGGAAAACATTAGATATTTTTTCTAATCCTGCAGAAAATTTTGGCTCAGAAATAAAAATCCCACACTGGGTGGCATTTTTTCCTGCATTCCTGGCATAATCTTGGAGATTCTTGAAAACAATGGAAACTTGACTCCTGGATCTTCCCAACTTAGGCCTTCCCAACCTTGGAGCATTTCTATGACCTTTGGTCAAACTGAAATGTGCTGCCCACCAAATAAATCCTGACTCTATTGTGTGATGGAAAGGACAGCTGTCCAAGGGTTAAAATACTGTATAAGGCTTCTATCTTGGCTTTTAATAGAGACCAGCTTCTGCAATTGAACATTGATAACTCAAACATCAAGTCAAATGCCTGTGTACGTTGATTATTTTCTTGTCACAGAAAAGAAAATAGCAATAAAAAAGTAAATGTATGTGCTTTGAAAGGAACTTAGAGACAAATTGGGCAAATTTAACCCTTGCCTCCAAGTTCAGCTTTCCATCAACTCAATCAAGAATCAATTTTAGTCTCAGAATATCATTTACTATTGTTCTTCCATCTTACCCACACAAAAAGTGCTTGTTTCCTTACTGAAAATCTTCCTGCTGACTAGACTTTTTTGATAGTCCCTTGAAATGTATTTGACTTGAAAAGGTTCAACTGTACAGGAGACTGGCACCATTATTCAAAACAGTTCAGACAGCTGAATCAAGTGAAAAGAAAGAAAAACTTGAGTGAACAATCTGAATACCCCTTTGATTGAGACTTTTTCTTGGAAATGACACAGGAATTTATGGTAGGAAAGGGTTTTTTAAGGGATTATTTCTTAAATTTTTTTTCAAAACCACAGAGCTTTTTGTTCAAGGAATGTTTGAATGATATTTTTAAAATGAATATGTTGAACACGAGTTTCCTTAAAGAAATAGTTCAATAAAATTCCCAGTGAAATTTCACATTCCAAAATTTTTGAACTTTCAAAAATGCTTTCCACTATTATCCCAAATGTGAAAAGTTTTTCCTTTAATTACTCCATGTAAAATACATATAAGTTACCTTCAAATTTCTATAACTGAAATTCAAAGGACCAATAAAAATCCAATTCAAATGTTGGTGGATGGAGTTCAAATTGTGTAGGTTAATCAAGCAAAAGTAAAATCCTGTCAAGTAAACAAAACTATATTTCCAAGACGTCCCACCAACAAAGATTTTCCTGTATTGTCCTTTGAAAATGCATTGCGAAGCAATTTTGGCATGTGTTCTTTTTTAAACAGATGTTCTAAATTTTGGACAAAACTCTTGGGACCGAAATTCCTTCGAAATTCGTCCGATAACTTTTTCACAACGAAGTCTAGTGGCGTATACGGATATGCTGAAAAATATGTTTGCCAACTTTACCTAGATGTCACTAACTCGACAGCGAAAAAGGAAACGGGCCCCTTTCATACGATTCATCACGCGCGACATCTTCAAAAATATCAAATGTTGTTTTACGTTGATCGCATAGATGTCACTTTTTCAGAAGCACAAAAAGGACATTAGGCACACGTTCCACAAGCACCCTCAGTACATCTACTTTCACCAGCATTACCACATTTCGATCATCTGTCAAATAGGACCTAAACTAGACCGGAATACATTTTTCATTGATCTAATATTGTACTACATGAAGATTTAAATGCAGCCCACTGGACAGTTGCTCAATCTGGATTTTTAAGTCCCTGCTGAATAGAGTTTTTAATTATCGAGGGATTACAGCAGTATCGTCAATTTTCTATGCCTGATGCTTGGGGCCTGCTTTCTGTTCAAGGTTGACAAATTTAAAATATACGTGTGTTCACAAAAGTACCGCAGAAACGTTCCCCTCCAGATAGGAAATTGGAACATAAAATCCTCGAATTCGAGGAAAAATCGAAACTTACAATTGATGCCAAAATTAATTTTTCAACAACATAAACCCGTCGTGCCTTATTCAGGGAAAAAATTGTGCCACAATTCAATGGAATATTTGAGATTCACATTCCACAAAAATACATGTAAGTTCATGTGCGCAAGTGCTGGAGATTATTTAAAATCATTTCAACTTAAGTTACAGGTTTTCAAAATCAGGATTGATTTAAAATCAAAAAGGAAAATTCGAAATCAATCGAAGACGTCAAAATCACTTTATTACAAATTCCCATGAAACTTGTCACATCGATATACGCTCTTATAAAACGCTTTGAAATATATATTCTCAGAATAAAATAAATCTACATTCAATATTTATGCGCGAAAACTCTTCGCATTTCTGAAAACTTGTGGTTATAAGAAAAAAATCTTATAACCCATATAACAACTTGACAAAATAATACTGCAGGACTCCTACGAGAAGCACTTAAATAGACATCAAACCAATTAACATATTTGATATACTTACATTACATACAAGCTCAATCTTGCATCGAAATTTTTTATTTATATTTTAAACCCAACGAAAGTGTCCTGAAGTTACCTGCGGCCTACGGAAGAACTTAAACGTTCAATAAATGTATACTGTACATACTGTATATTGTATTTTTTTTATTTTCGATACTGAATTGGTATGAAAACAGAAGGAAGAATTTTTTGCAGAAAAATTTGGAAGAGAATTTCGAAAATGTATTGTCAAAAAATTATTGTCACGCGCAGAAAATCAGTTCGCGTCTCATGAGCCAATTTCATTCGACGAAGTTTTTGAGATCATAGAAAAATCCCAATCGTCTGCGGGATTCAAAATTTGAAACATTCAAAATCCGTCGTTTGTTATTAGTTCGATTGACTCAGCATTCGTTTCGTTTCAAATTCCGTTTGTCATAAGTGTTCTTCCGATGAGATTCATCTCTCGCGGTACGTGAATGAATGACGTCAATCCGTTTCCCTGATCGCAAACCGAAACCCTTCAGTACTTCACGTCATCGTCGATCTTCTTGTAGTCCGCATTGCAAGTACAGGGATCCGTCAAACAACAGCGGTCCTTTTTGAGCTTGGATTCGAGAAACTTGAAAACTTCGCCGTCTTCCACACGAGCGGCGGCACAAAGATTCGATGCACTGCCCTTCCTGTATAAAACCAGATGAGAGGTTGGATTCACGAGCGACATCTCTGTGAAACTTTGTTAATCAAGGAATCAGCGTTCAACGGAACCGCCGCATCACAGTTGTAAGGGGTTCCTTTGATCATTAGGCCTCGAAGTGAAGCGGGAAATCGGTGTCAGCAAGACTTCCGCAACTTGGTTCAAGGATTATCTCATTCATGAATAATGTGTCAACTCGTCAGAAATGTCAAATCATCCAAAGATGTTTGTGTTCATAAACCTCCCAATTCGCTAATGTGATCATGACATGTCAGTCCCTTTCGTCTACGATTAGGATGATTATCATCTTTCAGTGAGATCCTGCGAATCGTGTTTTCAGTGAACATCGTGAAACATTCACCAACCTGCTTAAAGGACCCCGATTGATGGTTTCGCCGATTGACTCAACATTGTTGATCAGGTGCATCGGGAAGCTCAAGCGTGATAAACGATTATCCTCGCTGGTTTCCACGGATTGCTTCCTGCGTCTCAGAACACCTGCGTTGACGAAAAATTCAAGTTTATACGGGCTTATAGTGTCATAACAACCTAAGAAGTTTTTAAAAATACAGTATCATCTAAAATGACTAACTGGCAGTGGAGGGCTTCATTCTCATTGGGAGTGTTCCGAATTGGTCTTCCTGGTAAGGTCCTTCGCCGTAAGATACTGCCGGGTAAGCCTCCTCTTTGTGCTTCACGATGTCAGCTCCTTTTGATATGTAAGAAAGTACGTGCGTGTGTTGAATTTTTCAAACATTTCTCTAGGTTTTCTGCAGGTTGTCAGGAGAACTGCGCCCACGACCCAATATATTGTTGTAGAGCATCCGATCATTTTCATTAAAACGTCACCTAATTTTTGTTCTCTCATGCGTAATATGTCGAAAGTCGATGGAAACGAGCCTTCTACTCAAGTAAATCCCGCAGGCTTTCAACGAACGTGCAACCAAAGACAAGGTACAATAAGCATCCGGTATGAAAGCTATAGGGGAAATCATCCATACCAATTGAAAATGCGATCGCAATAAATCAGTATAATTCATTTCATGCGGAGCGTTAATCGAAGTGAACGAAGTTTTACTTGTAGCCCAATTCCGAAAAAGTGTCGTACGTGCGAGACAGAAAAGTTAGTATAATTTTCTCGAATACCCCTTTTAACAATTGCTTCGGTATTTACCATTCGCAGCAGTTACAAGTTACTTGTCTTCCATAACGCGTACAAGATCCGAAATTTCGATTGTGGAAGCAATCACTCACCCCTGTATTCCGAGTCAAGTGGCACACGGAGCACTCCGAACAAACGTAGGACAGAAAACAGCAAACCGCTCATCGCCATGCTCCATATAGTGATGCAAAATCCAGCCACGATGTTCCATTTAAGCATCTTTCAGAAGGATCAACGAAATCTCGATGGAATTGACTCACGGGAACGTCTAAAAATACTGATGAAACCAGCACTCACCGACGGGTTTCCGGAATAAAAGAGACCGTGCTTAGAGAGCAAACCCGCGCTTATCAACCCCCACCAACCTCCTCCGAAATGCACCGCAACACAGTCCAACGGGTCGTCAATGACTATCAAATAAAGACACGAGCAAAAATATCTTCGTGATGAACTCAAAGTGCTGGAGCAGTTTCACTCACGTTTGTATTTCGTGGTCAGTCGGCGGATTCCGAGGAATATGAAAGCTGCCACTGCACCCACCAAAACGGCTCCCCACGGCCTTATAGTGTCGCACCCAGAACAACTTGCAACCTTTCCATTGAAATTTCGTTTTTTTTTGAAATTAATACCAAGTTTCATTGAGTAAGGACAGTGATGAATCACCATTGCGATAAAAGCCGTGTTGATTGTCATGAGGAGACTCCACGACTCTTCCTCGATGTTACGGTTGACGAAGAGTCCCATGCGGAAAAGGAACAAGCCGGTCAGGCCACCAGCAGATGCACACAGCATAGTGCAAACGACAGTATTAGCAATGATCACACCATCCCCAGGATGAGACAAGTGTCCTTGTGAAACGCAGTTGAATCCCAAAAATCCTAATGTCAGGATGAAACCTCCCAGAGCAGCCAACTGTAAAAGAAAAAAAAAACATATGCATGTCGATATTTAAAAAGTTCATCTCTATATTATTGATCGTCATATTCTGAAACTTCAAGATTTTCAATGTTCGAGAATAGTAAAAAAAAAATGCAACTTGGCGTTGCAGACAATCCGCAGGATAAGCAGACCGCCCGAAAACCCCCCACTACAACACAGAAAAACTTTAGGTCCCACCGAGATTCGAACTCGGATTGTTGGATTCAGAGTCCAAAGTGCTGACCATTACACCATGGGACCCTGCTGATTTTTCGGTGCCGACAATTCCACATTTCAATACAAATCCTCACACTATACCTCTCAAGGACCTTAGGTATGCATAATCTTGGAATTCAAGAATGCATCCCCGGGTGTTCCAAAAGTAAATTTTTTGTGGACGAAGAGTTACGAATATAGTACAATACAGTCTATTCATTCAACGGCCCCAAAAGGATATGCCTAAATTTTCTGCGGAACTGCAGAAGTATCATTAATATCCTGGGTACTTTCTGAGATCTTGAAAATGCTGAAAATTCTTCTCCTCTTAAATTCCTGAATGATTTCAGCAAACAATCACATCCACAGTACAAGATCAGGCGATTATCTATAAATATTGTCAAAAACTTGATACAATACAGCGTTATACATTTCCACGGGTCTTATTTCTTGAAATTTTCTTTGATCATTCCAGAACAGAACTGTTTGACGCATCATTATAACATTTTCTGGACAAAAATTTACAGCTACCACGTCTTAACAGAATAAGATAAGGGTTCCCCCCAAAAAAATATGATCTTCCATCAAAGATTTTTATTGAAATATACTGTGTCAACCCCCGTCTAACAGACTTGATTCATGCAAGGGGCAAGTCTGTTAGACAAAAAGTCCTTAACACAAATTCAATTACATAAAAAATTAAAAATTTCAATTTTCAACACTAATTTTAAACCAAAAGAAGTCTGTTTGGTGGATTTTGTCTGTTGGGCGGGAGGAAAAACTGCTTGCAGAGCTGGTCTGTTCAGCAAAAATCCCTTACACGGGAGGTCTGTTAGGCGGGGGCCACTGTACACTGATTTTCTTTAAATTAAAATTCAATGTATTATCTGCTTCCTTTTCCTTCACAGGCTAAAGGAAGAAAAAATTGTGAAGTTTTTTCTACATTAGCAGTCAATTGCCAAGGGAACAATGAAAATGTTATTAAAATAAATCTATTGTTCGTCATTAATGATCACAACAAATTTAATTAATTTGCTCATTTAATTTGTTCATTACTGCATTTCCTTCACATTTTTTGTAGAGATCTCTGGACATTTGTGTTGTTTTGAATAATTTGTTAGAACATGGGGTCAATGGGGTCTAAGTTGAGAAATGCCCCCACCAATGTGTAGTACTGTACAGTACTTTCCATTCCGGAATTGCAGTACAATACTGTACATGGTCTTGAAAAAATTTCATTTTCCACTATATACCTGCTTGTAAAAAGGAATCCAGCTTAAAAATGATTTCAGCAGCAAAAACAAAAAAAGAGTTGTTCCAAAGAAAATTAATAACATTTCTGCCAAAAAAAAAACAATTCTGCTGAAAAATATTGTGCTTTGTGTTCCAAAACCCAAATCTCACTCAGATATACTGTACCCTGATGTAGTCCCCAGACAAGACACTTTTTCAACTCGGCATACCTTCCCGTCAGTTATGCCAGGTAACCTGACTCCAACCAGGCACATGGTACAGTAAAAGCATATGCAGCAGTCAAATGTGCCCGCGGACACGTCAACCCCTTCAGTGACAGCTGGGTGAGGGGGGGAGGGAGGGGCCTGCTGTGATTGGGGAATGGCATTCGAGGGAGAGAGTCACTAACCGGCGTGGAATGTCCGCGGATGACGCGGCGTCTGCCAGTGACCGGGTTCAGCAGATCTGACCTTGGGCCGAGTATGAGACAGGTCATCAAGGCACACGCACCGCCCGGTAAGTGAATAACACCACTGCCACCAAAATCTCGAAAGGGTGTGTCCACTAGCCAGCCGTCTGGTGACCACGCCCAATGCGCCACCGTTGGGTAAATGAATCCTGCAAGATTGTCCACAACATTCTTTTTTATACACCAGTAACACCACCAAGAGGTGAAGTCATACTTCAGAACAGTCTTCCCCAACCATTTTGGGCTCACAGACCAGAGCATTTCCAAAATACATTCTGTTGACTGGCAAGGTTTCATAAAATTGTTGCACACTTAAACAGTTTTGTTGGACAGACTTTATGGAAGGTACAGTCAAACCCAGTCAAGACACCCCCTGATAAAGCGCCACCCTTGGCAACTGCCAACATTTTGACTGAAACAAATCTCCTCCATGTTAAATGCCATAGAAAACCTCCATAAGATGCCAACCACCATCTGCCAGCATTAGTGATGAAACAAAAGGCCTTTTGGCATCAGTTTAGTCTTTGTTACAACGCCAACATGGATTATTATGAATTATAATTCCTGTCAAAGAATTTGTATTTGTAAGAAGTAGAAAATTAAATTGTTCTTTTTTATTAAAATTTGAATAAATGTATGCAGAAAAATTCCTTTTTGGAAAGATTGATCCAATAATCACAGCAATACTCTTTGGAAGATTACTGAAATTTTTAGAAAATGCTGTATTTCTATTACTTTTGGAGGAAAATCGAGTATCTGCAATTACAACAATTTAAAATGAAATATCTGATAGACCACCAACCCCTTTAAACAGCCAAAATTGCTCTGGGCAAATGGTGGTGTCTTATTAGGGTTTGACTGTATTTAAAAATTTCTGATTTTTGCAAAAATTAAGTTAAGAACCAATGAAGAAGCTATATAGTGGAATATCTTTACAAAAATTACAAAGGTTTCTCAGAATGTAAAAAAAATTTTTGGCAGGTGAAAATTTTTCACATGATGAAATACTACAAAAAAGCCTGCTTTTATCTTTTCATCAGATAATTTCAACTGCCATTTTCTTTCCAAAATTTCAGATAATGAGAAGATTTTACTGATTATTTTAAAATGCTGCAGAAAATTCACTGTAGGCGCCTGAAAAAGCTTTTGTGGACTGGTGCAAGTCTGTGGACCACAGATGGGGAAACACTGGTACAAAATATGCACTGAATAATGAGAGTTCCAATGTTACCAATAATACAAAAAAGGAAATTAAACATGCATCCACCATAAGAAACAAAATGGCTATATACAATACTGTACCAATATACTGCATAGGTTTACATGAATGTTATCTGCCTTTCTCAAAGTTTTTGAACCAATGAGGCATATTGCAGCATGTAATAGTCACTTACAATACTTAGTTTCAATGAGCTATATACAAGACATACAGTATAAGCCTGTTATTTCAATGGACAAGTTTGTTATCCACAGAATATGAGCATGAGAAACTTGATGCAACATTAAAATTATTGCACAGTACTCTTCATACATATTTTTGTGAAATATGTAATGCTTTTTCAGAAAGGTAAAATACAGGTGGACTCTCTACTTGTGATCTTGTCTACAACAATTTTCTCTGCATGGAAACATTTTTTGTTGGTCCCAGCATCAAGTTCTGTCCCCATATTTCATCTACAACAAATGTTTCTGGACATTTGAATTTTTTGTAAAGAGAGTCCACTTGTAGCAAGTTCTTCATATCTTATGGGACAGTATATGTCTCAATAGGAAGTCTGTTTCCCAAAGAATCCTTGTAAAAATCTGATCAAAACTAAGCATTGCTTGCAACTTCAATTTAATTTTTACACATATAGGCATCCTTAGGATACAATCTTATACATTGAAATAATAATAAGCAGACTTAGTCTTGTCCTGATGAAGTGAATAGGATGAAGGCTTTTACCTTTCTATATTTACTGTCAATATATGGCTACATCATGTTCAAGGATTTCATGTCGGTGATGTTATTATCATCACATTTATGATATATTTCAAATCACTGACCTGAGATCACGGATGAATATGCCAAATATGCGATGAAGCTCACACGCTCAGCCACAGAGCCAGAAACAATTGACGCCGACGTGGATGTGAAGCAAAATTGGTAGAAAAATTTGGAAAAATCCTCAGGTGTTGATTTCGAATATCCGAAATTAGTCAATCCGATGAACTTGTTCCCACTCTCATAGGAGAAAGCTCGCCCAAAAAGGAAAAATGTCATCCCCGCAATGACTGCAGAAAAAAAAATACACAATCAGAAGTCAGACGAACCAATGAGGGGCAAAAATGGCAACTCGTTGGTGATGTTGAATTGTAAATTTTTTTTTGCCATCAATGTCACATTTCAATTGCATGATGATGCGCTAACTTTAATCTGAGCAATACGCCAAAAATGACGCTTAGGTTGTTAGAAGACAAATAAAAAATATTAATTATGGGCGTGTTATTTGAGGCTGCATTTTTTCCATCAAGGATATTGAGAAAACAAAGAAATTTCAAATGACAACAAACATATACTAGATTTAAAAGACATATGCAAATTCATCATCATACATTTCCATGGTAATTTGAAAACTAATTGTAAATTAGCACATTTAGAAAAAAGAATAAAGGTGGTACCTTGCAATTTGGTCCTAATCCAATGCCAAACTAGGATCAAATTGCAAGACACTCCCTGAAATTCAAAAATTTAAACGCAGAAATGCAAAAAAATAGCCAAAGCTGGCCAAACTGCAGGGAAAAGGTCAAATTTGACCGTTGAATTGCGGGATGGTCAAATTGCAAGGTACCACCTGTATTAAAAAAGTGACATCTGTAAATATGTTTTTAATACAGTCAACCCTCAGTTAATTTTCCGTTTGCTGAATGTTTTTTCACTTGACATTCCCGGTCGTGTGAGAAAAATCCCCTTGCTTTATGTTCTGAAATTTGCTCAACGTTTTGCAGTTGTGCGGCACCAGGTGATCAATGTGGATGCCTCCATCCTGTACATTTTCTTGAATGTGTAACTTTTTCCACAGCTTTAAATGTGTTTCCTGTGTGGTGGTGTGGTGTTAAAATTATCTCATGAACAATTGCAGTGTCACACGCTGAATTTTGGGTAACACTTAGACCTTTCCTTGTTTAAAATGAATCTCTGATTTCAATTGAGTGAAGAACTGTGGTTACTTTTTGAATGTAATGGCAGTAATTTTATGAACAATTGCAGTGTCACACACTGAATTTTGGGTAACACTTAGACCTTTCCTTGTTTAAAATGAATCTCTGATTTCAATTGAGTGAAGAACTGTGGTTACTTTTTGAATGTAATGGCAGTCCATAAAGCTCAGTTGTTGGAATACACTCTTTGATTAATTTTTTCTGAATTTTACCTTTAGAAAATTTTGCCTGACACCAATTAAACATTTCTCCCTTATATCTTAAGGGAGAGACTACCTTGCTTGACATTTTTTTCAGCTAACGTTTTTTCCTGCTGCACCAACTAAAAACATTAAGCAATGGTTGACTAAAGATAATATTGTTGCAGAAAACCCCTATAGCATGAGGACAGAACTCTATGGGACCAATAAAAAATGTGTATACAGGATATGGACAAATTGAGACAGACAATCTGAGATTAGAAAAATGGAGACGGAAAATTTGAGACCAGGCCAATTTGAGACAAAATTCAAGACAAGGACAATTTGAGACTAGGACAACTTGAGACACAGACAATTTGAGACAGGGACAATTTTGGACAGGGACAAATTGAGATAAAAACTATCTGCATGAGGCAAGGAATCTGCTTAGGTTGGTTCAAACTTCAAAGATTTGAGTTTTTCCATGATGAGGAAAACTCAATTGACTGTGATGATGGACAAAAAGGAGAGATACCCTGGGATCATGGACTTTTCACCAAACACTGCATATTTTGTTCATTTTCCCACCTTAAACATAAGATAATACGGAGAAACACAATCAAGTCATTTTGTCTCAATTTGTCCATGTCTCAAGTACAGTAGTCTCAGCCTCAAATTGTCCTTGTCTCCAAAATTTTCTGTCTCAAATTGTCCTTGTCACCAAGATACTTTTTATTGCTTTTCTCTTTCCTATGTCAATAAAATAATACTACAAACGCTTAAGAAAATTTGATTTATGGATGTTTGTAAGTAAATTCCTTTGAGTCCTTGTTTTTAACCCGGCCTTTTGCAACATAGCAAAACTTCTTTGCAGATTTTGCATACACTAAAGAAAGACATTTACAAACACCATGACGCTGTTTACCAGGCAAAGTCAGGAAAAATCCTGGCATTTTTTAATTTCCATAGAAAAATTGTACTCAGAAATGAAAAAATTACATCTTCAAAGCTAACTTTTTTCCTTTGGCCTTCTGTTGTTGCCCCATTAACCCTTGTGAGGCAAAGTCAGACTATTCTTGCGAAATTTTGTGGCACCTTGGAGAGGTTTGGAAAAAATGATAACAGGTGGTCAAGGGCTAAGTCAGGAAAAATCCTGATGCTTTTTTCTCTGAGCACAGAAAAATTTTGAGGGCAAAAAAAAAATATTCTCAGTTAGGGTACAGGCTTTTTTTTTGGATTAATCCCAACTTAGCCTCAGCCCACCTGGAAGGGTTTTGGTGACCTTCCCAAAACTGAAAACGCGGGAGGATACAAAAATAATCCAACTCTGTCCCACTATGGGAAAGAACCATCCGCCGTCCAAGGGTTAAAAGATTAAATTCAAGCTTTAAATGCCAAGAGCCCAGGTTGGAGGTCACTTCAGAAAAAGTCCAACTTAGGACTTCCTTGGCCTTTCTGATTAATCCCTGGATAAAATCTGACTTTGCCTTTCTCCACCTGGCAGGGCTTCCATAACCTTGGATAAAAATTAAATTCAGGCCCAACCAAAAAAAGTCTGCCTTGCTGCCCTGGGATGGAATGGAGGCTGCCACCATCCAAGGGTTCATGCATTGTTTCTAAGGGAATTCAGATAGGACTTCAGAAAAAATTGACTTTGGAAGTACAATACTGTATTCAAATTGGGCAGGGTTGAGGTATCCAGGTTCAACTGTATGTTATTGACTGCCCAAGTCACTATTCATAGGGCAATAGTCATCAGTGACACACTTCTAAAACTCTATGAGCCTTTTCTTATGCATTTTTATTTTTGGGCATGTGCTCATTTGCTTTTAAGCTTTTGAATTTATTCTTTGGATTAGCATATGCACCCAGCTTTAATTTATTTAAAAAAAAAACCCTAAATTAAAAAGGTAAATCTCATGATAAACTGCGCATGCGCACCTGTATGAATTCGGATGTGTCCCTTGAGCTGACCGTTGTTGCTGAACGCTGCCTGGCAATGTTCACAAATGAACTTTTTCGGTCTGTGTCTCTTGGCCAACCACCGACTCACGTCACTGGAGCTCAACAGACCCAATTGATGCAACGCCGCCACATCCGGCGGCAACGCGTTGTTCCGCCCTCCGCCGCCTCCTCCTCCTCCTCCTCCTCCGACACCCGACAAATCCACCACTAAACCCGCCGCCTCCGAATCATGATTGCTGCTTCTCCGGATGTAGTCCGGCAACAAGCTGGTGGTTGTTGACGAAGAACTGGATTTATTATCTTGCTGATTCTGTCGGTGCTGATGCTGACTAATGTGATGATTGCCGCTCAATTGCACGCACAGGGTTTGCAGCTTTTCGAGGCTGGCGTCGGTGCTGGGTGTCGAGTGGGCGGGCGGCGGCGGTGGTGGCGGTGTACCACTACCACTGCGGCACCCTCCGCCGCTACTTACGCAGGTCCCCGCCTTCTGCAGGTGCCTTGGGGACCCAAAGAGCAAACCGCCTCTAAATAAGCGCAAAGACCACCTAACGGCGCTCGAGTATGCTGTCATTATCCCCGAATTATTCTCGCGATTTCCCCGCCAGGAAAGATAATGATATTTCCTGTCAATAAATTTAAAAAAAACAACAGTCAAACAATTTTTGTTAAGCAGGATAAAACAAAATTTGAGACATGCTGTAGTGTAGGGTTTATTTTCTGCGCGTAGTCCAAAAATTTATGAACTCGATTTGTTGACGGATAATAATAATAAAGACCTCGCATGAGGTATTTTGGAAAAATGAACGCTGGCTGCTGCCATTTGTGATTCGGATTATGACCCCTGCTTCAAATATAATAGACTGAATAAAATTTGCTTTCCTTTCAGAGTTTTTGAGGGCAATGTGGCTGTTTGCATTATTTCTTTCAAGGCAATGCGCGTTATTTTGCAACATTCTTGACTGCTGAGCTGTTCATTGCTTCCTCAGTTTCTGAGCACGTTTCTTGTAAAGTCTTGATTTCTTGCAAATTACTTTCAAACTAGGGACAACAGTTTATAATGTCTTTACGTCAGGTAGGAAGAGTAATTGCGTTTAATTAGGATTTGTCAGAAGCTAGACCTGCTTCTGGAATAAAAAATCTAAAAAATTGAAACCGAAATTCGAATTGCAACTGCTTATCTTCTAAAGACCAGTGTTCCCAACCATTTTGGTCCTGCAGACTGGAAAATTTCTCACAAAAAAATGTCTGTGAACTGGCAAAGTTTTATGAAATTTTTTAAGGACCAGCAAATTTTCATAAAATGTTTGCATGCTCAAAAAAATGTTGCTTGAAAGACAGCTTGAATGACAGGTATTCAAAAAGCTTCTGCTTTTTTTTTGCAAAATTAATTCAGGATCCAATGAAAAAGCTACAGTGGAATGTCTTCAAAATTGAAAAGGTGGTCTTGAAGAAAGGTTTTTCAGACTCAAAAATTAAAATAATTTATTAAATCAGGTGAAAATTTGTCTGAAGTATTATTAGGACGAAAAACAAGATATACTCTTTGTGAGATAATTTTAACTGACATTGTCTTAACAAAATTCAAAATAAAGCTATACAGTATGTAATGTCCTTCATTGCTACTTATTGTGAAAAATGCATTAGCCTGGATAAATTTCCCACAGACTGGTGCTGGTCCATGGACCACAAGATGGGAACTTTTTTCCAGAGAATCTAGACCAATTTATTATATAAGTATTTACTTGAATTTGTTTGGCCTGAAATACTTGCCAAAAGCCAAAATTAGACAGAGAATGTGTTAACTGGTATATGAGGCCAGCCCAATTTTTTTGGTTTAATTTTTCGTTATGAAAAAAGTTCATTTTTGTTACTTGCGGAAATACAATATAGCATGTTTTGTGGCAAAACTCGTTATTTTGAGAATAAACACGTTCTGCTATACACCAGGAACATTTATATAAAGCAATTTCTGACCGTAGAATCTCATTTAAAAAAAATCAATTCAAGAAAAATCAACCTTGCGGCATTTAGCAAATCATTTTTGAGGTTCATGGATTGCAGATACAAATATTTTTTTAAAGATTACAGGTACAGTATCTGTGATCTTATTTTATGCTGAAAGATATTTTCATTGAAACTAAAGCAGCTTCCAAATCTAAACTATACAGTTTTACCTTGACAAGTCAAACCTCCTCAAGTCAAATACCTCCATAAGTCGAAATTGTTTCCAAGTCCCAGCAGTCTGAATTCCCTTAGAAACCATTAATTAATAAAACCTTCCTACCTTGTCAAAGGCTTTTCCTCTCAAACCTGCATAATTTGAATTTTCTGAAGTCTTTTGGATATTTTTTTTTCGACAGATGAGAGATAAAAGCAATAAAGTAAGCAACTTTTCCTCCCTTTAAAAGTTAAAGCCCTTTAAAAGGAAATGAAAGACTATTTGAGCAAATAAACCCGTGCCTCCAAGTTCAGCAATGTGCCTCTCAACTCATTCAAGAAGCAATTTAAGGCCCAGAATACCATAATTTGCAATTTTCTGCAATTCTTTTATCTCTTCCACAACAAAAATGTTGATTTCTCGAACTCAGAAGTCAGAAACTCCCTATAAATGGAAGCCTTCACATGTAAGTTGAAACCTCCATAAGTCAATGTTGTTGTTGGTCCCTCGAAATTTAATTTAGCAACGCTTGACTGTATAAATATGACTCTGATGCAGCAAGATTTTACTGCATTCAAATTTGCAACCTTTAGATATTGTACTTATGAAATTACTCGATCAACATATTAATGCCATGCAAATCAAGAGAATTTCACTTGGAAGCTAAAAAGGGGTCAATAATGAATTTGCTCTGCATCGAACGATTATATACAGTATTTCCCAACATTTGGAGCATACAATATTCTGTCTGATTTGAACACATTTTTGAGCTCTCGCATTGAACCAGAAATAAAGGCATTCAAAAAATACGGATATTTTGATCTTTTTTGATATGGGCATTGCCACATGTGAACCTCGAATATCACTTGAAAATCTTTGTATATTCTGGACCGCCACTCCAGAAAATTCAGATAAAATTGTTTGCGGCATTCGCAGTTCGACCTCAACTTCTCAGAAGTGTAATATGTAAAACCCCTTATAATAAAATTTAAGCATTGATGGTAGTAATGAAAGATACAAGTCGGTTTATTTGGTCTTATCATCCATACTGATGATCCCGAAATTGCGAAGTTTGTAATTTGTAATATTTGAAAGGCAATGGACTTCGATCAAAGAATGCTTGGAAGGATTCAAGACATTGAAATTTGATTAATTTGATACATGTTTAAATTAAAATGAAATATTATTTTCTCCCTATTCATTTGAATAAACACTGAATTACCACTGTTAAATTGGGCTGTCCACATCACAAAAACAACAACGACGAAAATTCTTCCAGGGTGCGAAAAAGTATTGCTCAATACATTATCCCCCCCCCCCCCGACTATAATTGTTATTTGAATTGATTGGTTGTTCTCCGGAAGTGGTTCTAAGAGATAATGCAATACTACATAATAAGTCAATTTTTGTTCAGAATTCATTCAGTAATTATCATCAAAAATATTCTCAAAACAAAGTTTTCCATGTCAATTATAGCCTTTTTGTCGCAGATGCGAAGTTTAATGTGAGAACCAATATGTTGAACGCAACCATCAGAAATAAATTTGAAAATCGTTCGCTCTACAATTTGTCTTTCTCCAAGCAATACTGTGATTGATAACAAATATTTGCTGCAAAATTTGGGTTTCCTCTGACTCCAAAGATGACTTTCATTTTTTGCCGATCATTTGTTGATATTTAAAATCTCGCACATTCAGCTCACGATTATCACTTCCATGACCTCCATTTGAACTGAGGCGCACTAAAATCCCGAATTAAATTATCATTCATGATTAAAAGAGGGGTCAATTATTTTTCAACAGCACGAAGGAAATACAAATACAATTTCCTTCAGAATCAATCACACACGCACAATCAAAATGTTCAGTTTGAAAATCACAATGAGAAACAGGAATGAAGAACCAAAAAAAAAGTGTGCACATCAACCGATGAAATTTAAGAAATTAAATAAATTCGAGGAAAAAAGTATTTTCTCATGATGTTGCCAGGATGAATCACTTATTACTTGTGCAATGCAGTATTCAAGGAGCCAATTCAGACGTATCCAAAATATTCACGAATAAAAATTTCAAATTTGAATTGAAGGATGACAATGAGAAAAGCGTCCTTGGACTTTTTTGAAATCCGCGGCTCAAAGTCAATCAAGAATTCGGGCACCGGCCTCTCTGAAGATCTTTTCCAATCAAGATGAAAGCACATTCTCTTTTCATAAACATATCAATTAAAAAAAAAAAGAAGTGCCAAAATTCCACAACACGAATGAAATTATGATCTCACACGAAAAATCCCCGATCCCAGCAACAGCTTTTTTTCTCCGGCGAAGGTGTTGATGAGCCAAAGCCGCCACGCGAACTGAGGCCGAAATAACCGCCTTCGCGACAAACATCAGCATCACCGCCACGACATTAAAAACAGCAAGAATAAGAAGAGGCGGAGAGAAAAAAAAAAGAAATTTGCGTGAACCTCAACAAAACACGTGCCTCCCTCCCTCCCTCCCTCTCTTTCACCGAAAAAAAAATTATTGAATAAAATAAAACGAAAACACGAATCGCACGCTTTTTTGGGGCTCCACATCAACCAGCAGCAGCAGCAGCGATCACATTCCTCGCAAGCCACTCGCTCACCCACTCATTCAACCCCAGCCACACTGTCACCCAGTCACTCACTCACTCACTCACTCGCCAACCCAGCTGGAAATCCGTATTATTTTTCTCACTTTTTCCACATTCATAATACTATTAAATAAAACACCAAAAAAGAAGGTAAGAGAGGAACGTTCTCCACACCCGGTAGTGGCCCTCAGCATGTACATATTCTGATGGTTCGCACTCAGTCATTTACACCGGATTAGGCACTTTCAGCCGGGGCGTTGCCAGAAAAAAATAAAAAGACGGGAGGGGGGGTGGTTGTCACGCTGGTCGCGCCCGCGCAGGACCCAATCCGCCGCGTGCGCGCACTTTTTCAGAGAAGCCCAGCCCACTTTTGAATTCATGGCTGCACACACCCCACGCGCCCTCCTCATCCCCCCTCCCCCTACTGTAACACAGGGGTTCTGGCGGTGGGGGGAGAAGGAGGAGGAGGAGAAGGCGAGTTATATCCTCCCACCCCTCCTGTGGGCTGGGGCGCGCGGTGTGGGCGCGCGAGTGGGGGTGCGAACTGGGCTGGGTCTGGGGTCCACTGGGTGACTTCAGCATGCTTGATTCCGGGTCTCACAATTTCTTGTTGGAAATCTGTCTTGTTATATGGTGCAATCAACACTTGCTTAATGTTTTTAGTTGGTGCAGCAGAAAAAAACGTTAGTTGAAAAAAACGTTAAGCCAGGTATAGTCTCTCCCATAAGATATAAGGGAGAACATTTAGTTGGTGTCCAGCAATATCTTTTAATAAAAAAAAAACAGGAACATTTACAGAACTTTTGGGGGCATTCAAGGTGCAAAGTTTTTGAAATTAGGCACATAACAAAATGTCTTATGCAATTTCAAAATGAAACATTGTGGCTCAATTTTCATAAAAGTTTTGCGCTTTTGATTATACTGTACTCTGTTTTATGGAAATCAAGACAATCCTCATACAAGTACAGTAAACTACATAGAATCTGATCCTTTGGTATCAAAAGGAGATTCTTAAAAAGCAAAGAAAAAGAATGAGTCATATGCTAGAAGATGCACAGATGGTAGAAAAACACACACAAAATCAGTTTGCTTTTCATTATGCATTAGAGTGAATTTATCCTGAAATATTTTTGAAACTTTTGTGAATATAAGTACTGTACAAGTAGCTTGATTTGTTCAAAAGAAATAAAAATGAATAATGAAATGCTCCAATTTTTGGGGGAAATTTCAGAAAAGTGTCCCTGGCTCAAGCCAATGTCTATAGATGTTTGGCCTAAATTTGTTTGTTTGTTTTCAAGTGTCCCTGAGTCACATTGTCTGTATGTTTGGGTGTCCGCATATCAGGGTCTCACTGTATATATTCATATCATGGCAGGGATACAGAAAATATGGCAATCAGCATGGAAATTTCCTCATTAGGAACAATTGTCTGTGCTGACTGCTGAGAGAAAGAAAATTTGGCTTTTCAAGGACTCAGCAGGGTGGCAATGTTTATGAGTCTTTTTTTTCATCATGTGTTCTTAGAGGCACTAAATTTAAGAAAATCATTCGTTCTCATCTACAGAAGGGTACAAAAAAACTTGAGAGTTTAGAAACATGAAAGCACCTTCATGCAAAGCCATGTGTGGTTCATGTCATTTAAGCTCTGCTGAAAAAAATGGCACAGTGTGGCGTAATCCTGGGAAAATTTTCAATATTTTCAGTGAAGAAAATCAAGAATTCAAAGAATCCAAGAGTAAATTCACACAAACAATTAATAAAAATACCAGATTTCATCAAACCAATTCAAATCACACAATTGGCTGAAATAATAAAAATTGATGGAATAAAAATTGATAAAGTTGAGTTTTGTTGTATGCATTGTCAGCTGATCTGCAAGGAAACCTTCCTCCCCAGCATTTGCAGTTGAAGTTCAAAGTTTTTTGCATGAAAGCAAGCATGATGAGTGGTGCAAATGTATTTTCTAACCCCAGGGAGAGAAGCGCTGCTCACTGCTTGAAATCTCCTTTTCCATGGAAGAATTATCAGAATACAAAGTTGAGTTTCAAGGACACACATAAAATCATCAGTAATTTAAGTAAGTCTTGATCTTGGATTCTTCAGTCCTTTCAATTTGTCTTGTTTCTTGTTTCTGGTGCAGTATTCATGAGAAAATCAAAATTTATTTGAATTCATCCATTTGTTCTGTCATAGCTTTGAACAAATGATATACTGTATTTGAAGAACTGGAAAGTTTATTTTTGGTCTACCAGATCAGATACTTGAAGCATCTTGTAGCTTTGAAAGTTTCACTCATTTTGTTGATCAAATTGCAACTCTTGAACTTCTGTAATATAAAATCAAAGACAGAAAGCATTTTTGAGAGAACTCCAAAGGGGGTAATCAATCTGCATGTGTTTTAATTCAAATGAACAGTGAGAACCCAAGATGCAGACGTAATTGGTGCATCAAGAGTGTCCCCAAGACAAAATGTCCCTAAGTCGAGTTTTGTTTTCCCATAGACTTACATTATATAATTTTTAATTGGTGTTTTGTGAAAGAAATATTCTTCAGAATTATCTGAAAAAAATTGTTTGCCACTTGAATTTAAATTAATGAATACATTTTCAACTCAATAAGAACATGTGGAGCATTGAATAGTCTGACTTTGCCTCACAAGGGTTAATGGGGCAACAACAGAAGGCCAAAGGAAAAAAGTTAGCTTTGAAGATGTAATTTTTTCATTTCTGAGTACAATTTTTCTATGGAAATTAAAAAATGCCAGGATTTTTCCTGACTTTGCCTGGTAAACAGCGTCATGGTGTTTGTAAATGTCTTTCTTTAGTGTATGCAAAATCTGCAAAGAAGTTTTGCTATGTTGCAAAAGGCCGGGTTAAAAACAAGGACTCAAAGGAATTTACTTACAAACATCCATAAATCAAATTTTCTTAAGCGTTTGTAGTATTATTTTATTGACATAGGAAAGAGAAAAGCAATAAAAAGTATCTTGGTGACAAGGACAATTTGAGACAGAAAATTTTGGAGACAAGGACAATTTGAGGCTGAGACTACTGTACTTGAGACATGGACAAATTGAGACAAAATGACTTGATTGTGTTTCTCCGTATTATCTTATGTTTAAGGTGGGAAAATGAACAAAATATGCAGTGTTTGGTGAAAAGTCCATGATCCCAGGGTATCTCTCCTTTTTGTCCATCATCACAGTCAATTGAGTTTTCCTCATCATGGAAAAACTCAAATCTTTGAAGTTTGAACCAACCTAAGCAGATTCCTTGCCTCATGCAGATAGTTTTTATCTCAATTTGTCCCTGTCCAAAATTGTCCCTGTCTCAAATTGTCTGTNTTATCCAAGTAATGGTGCTGGGTTTAGAGAGGCACCTCAGATTGTCCTTGGGCTTTCAAGTTGTACACCTCACATAATTAACCCTTGTGTGGCAAAGTTGGGATATATTTGCAAAATTTTGTGTCAATGAGAACTGGGAATTTAAAAAATGCAACTTTTGTTCAAAGGCCTGAGTTGGGAAAAAGTCCAATATTTTTTTCTAATCCAGCAGAAAATTTTGGGTGAAAATTAAAAAAAACCCTCACAGGGTGGCGTATTTTCCTGCATTCCTGGTATAGGATCAGCATGGAAGATTCCTGATAACAAAAGAAATTTTGTCTCCCAGATTTTTCCCAACATAGGCCTTCTCAACCTGGGAGCATTTCAGCAACCTTGGGTCAAACTGAAATGATCCACCCCCAAAAAATATCCTGACTTTGCCTCGGAATGGAAATGAACCCTCCACCATCCAAGGATTAACCCTTGTGCAGCAAAGTTGGGATATTTTTGTCAAATGATGTCCCCAGCAGCTTCTCAAATAAAAAATCTGATTCTTGAACCAATAAAGGCCTATAAGTTCAGGCAAAAAGTCAAATATTTTTTCATAATCCTGCAGAAAATGTTGCGTCAAAAAGGAATAAAAAATACCTCACTAAGCGGCATTTTTCATGCATTCCCAGCATATGATTATTACTGGGGATTCTTTTGAGACAATAGGATTTTCTGAATCCAGATTTTCCCCAACTCAGGCCTTGGCCACCTGGGCATCTATCAGTGACCTTTGGTCAAACTGCAATGCTCCTCGTCCCAAAAAAATCTGGACTTTGCTACAGGATGGCCAGGAACCCTCTGCTGTCCAAGGGTTAAAAGTACCCTACAAAATGAATACTCCATATAACAAAAACCTATACATACCTCACACAAACACCATTTTCAAGCTATACAAACCATATGAACTTCATCAGTCATACGTTTTTCAATGTGTTTGCAGCTATGTCTGCATATTGAGGTATCTGCCTACATGCAGACACCTCAACATGCAGACAATTTGACATGGGAAAATTTATTTTTAAATAAAAAGGCCCAACATATGGACACTGACTTGACATGTGGATATTGCATGATAAAAATACCAGAAAATTCAGGAAAATTGATTTTAATTAGGCTAAATTGCAAGAAACAGATATTTCCAACCTTAAAATCTATACAAGAAAAATTCTTTGTCATCTCTCCCATCATTTTCCCATCCATTCAGCTAATAAAAAAATTACCTATTGCATAGAGGGACTTCCTTGTCTCTTTGTGACTTGAATGTTATTTTCACAGATGCCACAATTTAAATGTATTGTACTGAGGTACACTATTCAATGCTCCAAATGTTCTCATATGAGTTGAAAATATATTCACTGGATGAAATTCAAGCGGCAGACAAATTTTTTTCATGGAATTTTGAACAACATTTCTTCAATAAAACACCAACTAAAAATTACAGTATATGATTTAAGTCTGTGGGAAATAAACAAGACTCAACTTAGGGACATTTCAACATAGGGGCACTGTTGATGCACCAATTATGTCTGCATTAGGGGTCTCACTGTATGTTTTTTAAAAGAAATTAAATTTTGGGTCCCAAATCTCTTTTGTGTGTGCATTCAATATTGTTTTGATGGTCTTTTGCCGAGCAGTAGAAATTCTGCTGGTTATGGCTCATCACTTCAAAATGCATGTACTCCAGGTTTTTTAAAAAACAAATATGTACCCGAGATATATAGTTGGACAATCGATGTCAATTATTGATCCACCTGGAAGTGATGATTGTAATCAAAATATCTGCTGATTTTCGAAAGCTTCGTTTCCTTTTTGAAAACCCGAGTGTGAGCCATTCGCCGGCCTTGTTGAAAGCTGGTTTGGATTCGCACCCCGTGCGTGGAGGGCTGTATATAGTGGTGGGGGGAAATGTGATATGATAAGCGGTTAGCTTTCATTGCATTTTCCCCACCGACAAGGCCTTTTGAAATAAGCTTTCAGAGCCCCTCAATGGATCCAAATTCCATTTATAATCCTGTCGAGTTATTAACCCTTATTTGAGTGAAAGCGTCGAAATACCTCGCAAAATCCTCTCATCCGAATCCTGCTGTGTCGAGTAAAACGTCCTCCCAAAACTCGCCGCGGATTTATTTTTTCATTGAAAAAAATTCATAATAAATCCTTTGCTCTGAGAACCAGTTTCATTTCGGTTTCTACGTTGAGATTCAAAATTCAGGAAACTGACTGTTTGTGGCACAGTATACGGTATAAGGAATTCATCAAAGGAAGGAACGTGGTTCTTGTTTTATTTATTCATTTTATTCTTTATTCGGCTTGACGCCTGATGGCGGCAATTTTTTGTTGGATTTTCATGATGACACATGAGGGGTCTCTTGAATGTCCTCTTTCCTCATGAATGACTCCAACTGGTTGTACGCAAATCAAGGAAGAAAAAAAAGAGGCACCGAGACCCTCTTCACAGGCATGTTATTTCCTCTGCGGTCAACGAACGCGATATATAAAAAAATAAAATAAAAAAGTGTGGACAGGTCACAATGGTGGAGTGACGAAACATGGGATAAATTTCCGTTGAAAGAAACGATTGCGAGGGAATATTTAGCCATTTAAAAGGGTAGTTTTCGTGCATATCGACGAAATATCGATCTTCGGAACAAATGTGTATTTTAGGTACGTATAAGCGAAAAATTCAGAATAAAATGCCCAGCTTTTGGTTCGCCGCGATTTTGGTTCGATGTTCTGAATCGATTCCGGTTGAGTCGTTCCTTCATTTTGGTTGTATCCGAAATAACCACGAGAAGTGTTTTCCCAAAGTTTCGTCCATCTATGCCAAAATTAGAAGATATAAATGTTGAATGTAATGAAAAAATTCAAATGAAAATAACAGCTAGTGTAAACATTTTTTCTTGAGAAGTGTTATAGACTTGAAGTTTTCACAGCCTGTGCTCCTTAAAAAAAACACCAAAGAGAATCTCTCAATTGGATTTTGAGTCTTTGCAAATTTCCAACCATAGGATATACAGGTGGTACCTTGCAATTTGACCATACTTCAATTTGACTGTTGAATTTGCAAGGAGGTTGACTTATTGTACTTCAACCGGTGCACCCCTATTTGACCTGCTTTGGCAACTTTTTTTTTTTAGCTTTTCAACTTATATATGTTTAAATTTCATGGATTGTCTCACAATTTGACCAATTTGCAATTCAACCCTAGTCTGGCAAAGGATTAGGGTTGAATTGCAAAGTTATCAAATTGCCACCTGCAATATGGAAAGAAAAATTTGATTGGATCTGATTTCAGCAATGGAAGTTTTCTACATGTAAGAAATTCAAATCTAAGTTGCATCCTTAGAAAATGATCTAATTATTTTTTATGTTGGACTGAGCTATCGCATGAATTTATGGACATCAGGATGCTGAAATGCTAAATGCTAGATTATTTTCCAAATGATTTTCAAATACAGGAGTGTATTTGCTATGGATTTATATTGTATCTGATATCTATTAAATGAAAAGTTGAAGAAATATAAGTAATAACACTCTTTTTCCAATTGTAGCTACGGTTATTAAGAAAGCTAAATTTACATTAAAAAGATTGTTTTTTCCAAACATATTTACTGTCAGCTATGCATTATTTGCACTGTATTCGATGAATGAACATCACAATTTTATTTCAAATAAAAATGGAGAGCAAGCTTTTCTTGGAAATTACTCTCCAAAATACACTTGAGATCATTCAAGTATGAACTGGAATTTTTAAATGCCGTGCGGAAGGTTTGTGATTCGCTTTGAAAATGTTTTGATTATTTGAATGTGCCGTTCATCAACAGTCCTAAAATTATATTAAAGTGTACAAATTATATTGTAATCCTTCTTTTTCATTTACGTCAGTGCCTCCATTTTGACTTAAGATGCATAATCATTGACGAAAACAAAATATATTATGTTTTTTGACTCAAAAAAGATCACCAGACGAAGCGAACACTCATTCGAACTTTTTCACTGTATATAACAATGTATTTTAATTGAAACACAAACTCATGTTCACAATAGCAAAAATTTACAAGCATAAATATAACTTCTAGTTGAATATCATTAGCTAGAAACGATTTTTGAGAACGTTCATGAGAAAATTGTCCTCGACGGTGTCCTCAGGAATATTCTATATATATAAAGGAATTTCCGATCAATTTTTTTTTTAAGCTTGGGCAATTTCTTAAAAAGTTTCAAATTAGTTCACAAAAATGATATCGAGATTGGAATGGATTTCAGCAAGGAAAGTTTGAGTTTTGAGCATTATTCCAAAGGAATATAATCAACCATTCTGAGCCATTCAATCAAGTGAACCTTCAGTGTTGCTGATGGAATAACATAATATGTTGGATTTTCTGCGGATTCTGAGCCATGAGCTGAGCTGTTGTCACCCAAAACAACAAAGGATTGAAAACGCAATTTTGTCAAGATAATCCTTTATATGTTAGAAGAATGTGCGACAATTCGATAATTTATTCAAACATTTCAAAATTAAATTACTCTGTTTCACATCCGAATGAATTGTATTCCAGAAATTATCTGTCATTTCCCCACGCTGACATGCGGCATATTCAATTTCCGAAAAATACTGATTCATAAAACAATACAGACAATTCTACAATCGTTTATTCATCTCCTCCATTAAATCTGAAGAAGTAGGCGCTTGGAAATAATTTAAAAACATTTAATGGGTCTTTGACACCAAAAACGTGCCACAGCAGGAAACAAAAGTCAACCCGAATAAAAACGTAGAAATAAATTCGAATTCTGAGTTCTCACACTCATATCTTAACCAAGTGCCGGGGAATTCCTGTGACTTTCTGGAAAGCCCATTCAATTCCCTCCCCCCTCGCTTCATCTGACAGAAGAGATGATCTTGTGCTCAACACAGGATGGATGCTATTCGGTGGCGGTGGTGGTGGCGGCGGCGGCGGCGGCGATGAAAGCGACCCGCCTCGTCATCTGTCGGCGGAGGCTGCGGCTATTTTCGCCGCAAACTTTGTCCTTTTCTGCTCCTTCTTGCTGCAGCCCCATCAGCCGGCTGAAATAAATAATAAATGACGTCCCGCATCACGCTGATGAAGAGCAAGGGGGGGGGGG